>LPNX011155351.1:0-16234 GCA_001517045.1 Pseudotsuga menziesii
TCTTTTCTCCATGCAAAAGCATGTATGAGCTGCCATTCCACTACTCTTTAGCTTGCCCATGTGCCCTTGCCAATTCGTGAGCTCCATGACAGATTTGGGATCAACTTTTTACACGTATGGGGGATTTGCCTATTTTGAGTAAGCCTGCTTTATGCTAGTTTTGGATGCCTCCTTATGCATTCGACCTCTTGATGTATTCTATATATTCAGCAACCTATGTTATTACAGGGTTGGCTATTGTACACTCAGTTAATATAATTTTGTGTTACAGCTCCATATTCAGTCTCCATTGTTAGCAATTTTGCATGATCAATTGATAATTGTTGTGGGTAAAATTAATATACTGCTGGCCTGAATTTCTACAGGGCCTCAATCGGTAATAAACCCATCTATCAAGAATTAAAGTTTGATGAAGGGTTTTATTAACTCTCGATTGAGCACTTTAAAATAGCTTGATCAAGCATTTATTTGCACCCACGATCGATATTTTGTAAGCTCGATCGAGGGCTTAATAAGATATTGATCAAGATCATCTTTTACCATCTTCACACCCTCCATTTTCTAGAAAGTGTTACCTATATTCATGGAAATAGCCTACTACTACTGGATAAGATACAATAACTAGAGGAATGTTGAAGCAATTAAAGTTATAGTTATAATTTCTTATTTCATGTACAATTTTAGTATTGCTTCTTCGAAAGAGAATAGTCATTAAGGTTGCCAAAGTTTTTAAATTTTGAAGTATTTCAAAATTTTGAGAATGGAAGTCCCCAATGTATATATCTATGGAAAATGTATACAATTATAGTGGATTCTTCCCAATAATAGAAGGAATATCTATTTCTTCAATGGGAACTATTTATTTTGCTTATTCTTCCTCCACTCTTACTTATAAGTATTATGGTATAGAGAAATCTAGTTATGCCGATAGTGATTCTTTTTCTAGAGTTGGTAGATTGGATATAGCTCCAATGCTTATATCTTTTAAGTTGGATCTCCGGGCATAGGGAAGATATAACTAAATCATGGAAAAATATATCCTGACAAGGTTGTATCTTGAGAATCTATAACTTGTCAATATATAGGTTAGATTTATTGCCACTTGACACTTGAAGAGCTCATCATCAACATCACCCCTTCAGTGCACCAACAATTTATGGAAAACTATTATTTTTGTTTTTTCCAGTTGGTCAACCACATACATATTCTTTGCTTTGATTCTTCTTGTTATAGATTTTGGAGAGTAGATTGATAAAGCCATGGGTAAATTTTAGTTTTCTTTATTGGCCTCACTATCAATGTAATTTAATTTATTGTCTAGTAAATATACTGAAACTTTCTCCAATGTCTGTATTATTGTTGGATGGAAACTCAACCGCTATTCAAGCACTAGTCTTTACTTCTATATGTGGAACTCTACAAGATATTTTTGGTGGACATCCCTTGTTAATTCTTTGAGTTGTAGAACCTAGTTCCCTCATGTATACATACATGTCTAATTATGAAAAAGGAAGAGATCATTTGGGACATACATGGTAAGCATGAGTACTCACAATAAAAAAAAAACCACCAAATGAATGATTTTTTGTCTTTGCATTAAAATTCATATATTAAGATATGGAAAATAATAATATGCATTTAGAAAAAATAACACCATATGAATGATTTTTTTTCATTGGATTCATATTGAGAGATTAATATATAGAAAAGCATAATATGTATTTGACTATTTTCTACTATAGGGGAGTATCCATTGATTCACTAGCACATTTCCTATCATCATGGCTACCAACACCACGAGTATTTGTAGTTCCAATACCAATTGTGTATTAACAAGTAGTATATGTTCAATATCTTACTGTATCCCTTTCTACTAAATAGCACGTTCCATTTCCTATTGCGTTTGTCTGAGGTGTTAAGAATATGGGATTCAAGGGAAATGTTGCAATATACAACCCTCTTTGGGTGGAAACGGATTGGTTAACGTATGAATATTTTCCAACCTCAAAAGTAACCAAATGCATTTTTTGATACTCTATTTTTGGAGCTTCAATGGATTTAATATGTATCGGTTGCATTCATAGGATTCAAATTACAAAATTTTTATTTCTCAACAATGAACCATTGTCTTTTCTATCTTTGTAATGGATATTTTCCCTACTATTCATACATTGATTTGTAGAGTTGATGAAAGATATATAAGAACATACAACCTATTTTCAACAATGTATCATACCGAGCCTGGGAAACTCTACAAGTATAATTTTTTATTGAAGTTCTTTTTCTAATTTTTTGTTGAATCTCCAGCTGCCCAACATTGCTCAATCGAACCCAAAGGTTAGCAAAATCTTGTTTCAAGTTCTATATCCCATTCAAAATACATATGCAAAATGTAAATAACTTTTGACAACATATCTCATTCAATTTATATAGCCCCCCATATATAACTTCAAGAAATAGATCATGTTTGAGTTCTATATCACCCTTATCCTTTTCTGTGGTTCCATCAATTCCATTTCGAGAAACATTAACTTGGGTGGATGAATATAATTGGGAAAATTAATTGTCTAATGAAATAAATAGTTGAAATTCCCCAAAAATAAATTGTCAACCCGAGGAAGTCTTCTATTTCAAAGCTATCGTGCAATATCTATGCAAGCATAATTTCTACCTCACACTATTGATCTATTGGTATGAAATCGAAAATATTTGTAAACTAGATCACACCTTCTTGAAAGTAAATAAAATTTCAAACCTATTCATAAAATCACATTGTAAATCTAAAAACAAATCCAACTCTTACGAAGCAAGATCTAACTACATAAATTTGAAAGAAATGCCATGTTGTCCAACGATCTATCAAAATGAATTAACAAGAAAAAAACTATAATAAATATAATGAATGAAATAATGAACTAAATAATAAACAAATCTAAACAATAACACACTTACAATCAACACTACCAACATCTGCTCAAGGAAGAGGGCCCTTCCTCGACTGAGTAGAGATGGATCTTCCACAATGAAGGTCTACAAATCCAGAATTAAGAAACTGCGAGCATGTATTATCAGAATGAAATTCTTACAAGAGAGTATGGATCAAATTATATAGCATAAAATTAATTTCTCTCCTCTCCCCTCTCTCATGATATTGATTACATATTTATACATAAAAATCCTTCAGAAAGATGAGGATCTGATTTCCCAACTTGAGCTTTGTTTTAACAAATTTTCTAATTTGAGAAACGACCATAACTGCAAATCTAGAAAATACCCTCTCAAAGAACCTCCCGTATCTCTCAAACTGTAGCTTTGTTTAATGATTTCCTATTGATTCAGGTAATGGAGGCCGTTACGCACAAAACCCATGTCCCGGATTTTCGATATTATTATCCATATGCTTGTAAATCAAAAGACAAATCAATGTCTTCTTATGTGGCATGCGCTTTTGGTTAAGGTTGTTTGATCATGAGATGGAGGTTGTTATGTTGGAATTGGGCATGCAAAAAAATCACAAATCCACATAACCTAGGAATCAAACTGTGTTGTGAATCTCCATGTGGACGTGTGCTATCATGCCAACTTTGGAGGCTTGAACCATGAGTGCTATTGTTGTTAATGAAAAATCACTCCACAAACCATCATTAGTAAAATTATGCATAATACTCTTCAATTAATCAAAAATAAAGGAAAATAATCATTATTAACCACTAAAGCACCAATGGGAGTAATATGGTATTTTACGGGCAGTTACAACAAATGGATGGAAAATGGAGTGATAAATGGATAATAACACGAAGAAGATGGATGAAATAGATGTCGATAAGTGATGAAAATAGGTACAAACCCATGCCCCAACATCTCCCCCAAACTGAAATTGTTGGATGTCCTCTTGCAACCCAATACATGTGTAGCATCTAGATTAGAAAGACTCATGCAATTGTTGTTTTCATTTTACCATGCATAGTGACCAAAACCACTACTTTCCCACTGATGCTGCTAATGGGATATGATTCTTCTTTCCAAATAATACTTGAAAATTCTTTAAATAGTGGTTGTTGCATTTCTCCTTGAAAAGTAGCCCTCAAATGGCTTCTAGCAATTCTGGTGGAGTTTCAGCAATTAGCAAAAAATTTAGCAAAAACTTTGGTGGAGAATTTTAGCGGTGTTTCAACCATTTAGCAGAAAATTTGGCGGAGTTGCAGCCCTTTAGCGGAGAATTTAGAAAAAAATTTAGCGGAGTTGTAGCGATTTAGCAGAGAATTCACTAGTGGAAAATGAGAGATTAGTGACCACGAGACCAAAAATTTTGGTCACCACAATTTTTTTAAAGGGATAAATGACCAAAATTGTTAATTCTAAGTGATTTAACTAAAAACGACCAAGATAAATGACCACTTTTGGTCACGGGATAAAAACCAACTAAAAACGACCAAGATAAATGACCACTTTTGGTCACGGAATAAAAACCAACTAAAAATGACCAAGATAAATGACCAAATTTGATCATGGGATATCTAGACTACAAATGAGCATATTACAATTGGTCATTTATTTGGTCATTTTTAGTTGTCACTCCAACGCCAATGGAGAAATTACAAATTTGACAATGAAATTATACATTTTACTAAATTCTAACACTGCAGATGGATTCAGAGATGTCTCTGAATCCATCTACAGTGTTAGAATTTAGTAAACTGTAGACCCCTCATGTGTCATAGCTCAACTATTGACACTAATTTAGCTATTATAATCGAGAAAGATTTATACACTTGTGTCACAACTCAACAATTAACACCAAATTAGTGTTATTGATAATGACGACGTCCTAGGGAGACACCAAATTAATGTATAATATCCTTCATATATATGCAGGTTTCTTTTAATGTTGTATTATGGACCTTACACCATCGATTTCCCAACTACTTTATAACACTCCAGTGCATTTACAACATTCTAGTCGAGTGGGTTTACTCATTAGGGAGACTACCCAATACCATGAAATATTACACCCTCATTCATTGATCTACTTTATTAAACCTTACCATCCAATCAATCACTTGAATGCTTGATAAGTGTTATTGATGGACTAGGCTATAGATCACCTCACTACTCTAGATGAGTAACCATATTAAAAAGAAATCCTTGAAAAATTCAATAATTTTACATTTCTCCTCATCCTAATTATGATATAAAATTAGTTAATTTATTTTTCAACATTTTTATTAATAAAAATTAATTTTTCTTTTAATGAAAAATTTCAATATTTAATTTTTGGAATTGTGAGTGAATTAAAGTTTTTTAGTTTTTTTATAAGAACAATGAATGGATTAAAAAAAAATTATTTCTTTTTCTTCACACCAATAGACTAAAACTAAAATTAGTGTCAATGGGGCTGGAGCGAACCTCTATACCCAGATTGTACAATAGTGTTTTTAAATAGCCCCCCTTTTAACTTTCTTCACTAAAATTAGTGTCAATGAGGCTGGCGCGAACCTCTACACCCTGATTGTACAATAGTGGTTTTAAATAGCCCCCTTTTTAACTTTCTTTAGGTCTTTGAACCTGTTTTCAGGGCTTCATGGGGTTGTACCAAGGGAGGTAGCCATATTATTCCTAGTAAACACGATGGGCTTCTTTCTTTTGTTGTTAATATCCCAATGAAAAAGAAATGATAGTTTATCATACATTTACATCAAACCATGAAACCTGGGCATTGCTAAAAATATATGTACATTAAGTCTGCATAAAGACGGTGGGATACCAGGAAACACAATTTGGAATAGATCGCTGAGAGGAAAAGAGAAGGATGATTGGGTAGATTGGTTGCTAGCACGGTTCCAGTGGAAGGTGCATTCACTACTACATTTCGATCCAAAATACGATGGAAAAATCCAACGGCACGTGGATTTCTCTTTTTAAACTTACCAAAAATCACAAGGATACAATTTTTTTTTGTAAATGTGGCCACAAGCATCGGTTAAGCGACAGCTATTCTCATAACCGTCAGTTAAGTGACGACGTGTTAGTAAGCGTCGCTTAAGCCACGACGCCTTTGGAAAGAACCGTCGCACACCCGATGCTTAGGTCCAATAGAGCAAAGTGATCTTAGTGGACATTAACAATTATCATAAAAAAAACTAAATCTATTTAATTTAAATTTTTTATCCTATTATTTTTAGATATAAAGAAAAAATTACATTTCAATAAATTTTATAATAGTTTATAAAAACAAAAATAAAATAATAATAGTAATGCTTAATTGTTATTTTTTTTGTGTGTAGATGAGACAAATTTCTTAATATACCAAAAAAAATACAAAAACTCTGTTTAAATTTATGGAGTTTTCAGTGTGTAATGGTTTTAAATCTATCCATGTGTTAGACACTCAGATCCACCTTCACTCCAAATTTTAAACACAGTGTTTTAGTACCTTAAAAACGTTCATACTTAAAGTTTTAAAATGTAAAAAAGTTACATTTTAAATAATTTAATTAATAAATCTAAAATAAAAATAAAAAATAAACCTACCAAACCCTGAGAACAAAATTAAAAATAAGAAAAAATTTTCATTGTAAAAATTTTGGTAAAAGAAAGAAGCACTTCTCCATCTAAACTTATTTAGCCATCGGAGTTCTCATAACATTAGGAACATCCAATGGAATCTTCGGGGAGAAACCTGTCCCCCGCTTTTATTTTAAATAGACTAAATGATTAAAAATGGATTTAATATAAATAACTTTGGTGCCAACACCAAATTCAAAACCCGAGTCACTTTGCAGCCTCTTCTTTGGCCCCTCTACAGAGCAACACCAGGATCATTCATCGACCCATCAGACAACCTGAAACTGATCGAAGGGCCAACTCGGAATCACGAGACAACCTTCTTTCTTATTGGGTTTCTCTCTTAACTTGCTTTCTCAGTAATATTCCGATGGAACAACAACAACACAAGCAACAACAGATTCCGCAGGAAGAAGAAAATGCAGAGGAGCTGCAGCATGGAACCTACACCATTGAACAACTTCAGGTAATAAGTTTCAAATTCCTTTCAAATCCAAGAACAATGCAATGCAATTTCTTTGAAATGAATTTGATCTCTAGATGCTTTTGTTGTATCAGGCCTGTGGGATATCTGTTGTTTATATTAAAAAACTCAAAGATGCCGGGCACTGCACGGTAGAAGTTGTTGCATATTCTCCCAAGAAAGAGCTTGTGCAAATCAAGGGCCTCAATGATGCCAAGGTTGATAAAATTATTGAAGGAGGCATGTCAACTTTATCCCTTAGCCCACTTTTTTTATAGTTCTATTTTTGAAAACATGAAAAATTCAGTGGGTGGCTTGTATTCATATGATTATTGCCTCTAGCAGCCTCAAAATTGGTTCCCATGGGTTTCACTAGTGCCAGCCAGGTGCATGCTCAACGCCTTGAGATTATACAGATAAGTTCTAGCTCTAGAGAACTTGACAAGATACAAGAAGGTAAAGTAATTTCTGCAGAACTTGCTTGAGAGTTCTTTGGTTACAAGGATACAGTTGAGTTGCATTGTTATTAATGATGGGATTGGTGGAATTCTTTGTGGGCATTGATAATTGTTTTTTAGGCACATTCCATGATTTTGAGAGTTTGCTCTTTTTTTAACAGGAGGGGTTGAGACTGGATCAATCACAGAGATCTATGGGGAATTTTGTACAGGAAAAACCCAATTATGTCACACTCTCTGCGTTACTTGTCAAGTAAGGTTCTCAGAGGAAAAAATGTGCAGCTATTATTTTAAAATATGTTTGTATGTTGTAAATTTTATTAATGAAACAGTAGTCCACACCAGCAAAAATCTGGGGCAATATGATAAACCCTTCTAGGCTCTATGCCACATACCCAACAACTACTCACATTATAAGAAATCGGCCCAAAGCCATTAAACAGTCATTATCATAATGTCCAAAATTAGGGCTCTGGAAGTGTTCTAGAGCAGTTGTATCTATCATAAATGTGCTAACGGAAGCCTAACTAGGAGACCCATTTCTTGTTTTGCTTCCTAGTTGGTTTTCTTTTCCATTCCCATCTTGACAATGCATCAGTGTATTACTAATCAATTTCATATGCAAAATATATGCTGGCAAGGGGGGTTCATGTTTCTTATCCCCAAATCCCTTTACCCCCGTTTCTTGTTCTGTTTTCATTTCCCATTCCTTTTCTAGTTTCTCGTAACACAATGTATTAACCATTGTCATGAAAACAAAGAGCCAACCATTTCAGGCACCAGATGCTACCTTAGTTGCAGAGGGTTCATCCTGGCGTGGCCGCTTTCCCTTTGATACGGATAATGTAATAAATATAAATGGGATCTTATCATTTATAGGTGGGCGCTGCAATTCATTATGGTGTTCGCATGGAAGAAAATGGTTGATGGTTGATTGGGGAAAAATAATACTACTCATTAGCTGCATATTTGAGGGAACTAGTTTGAAGCTCGTATAAAGATATGGCTGTTTGAACTTTGAGGCAGCAAACCTCTCATTCTGCTCTTAATTCTACATTACTGGCATTATGTAGTCACTCCCTGCACTCAGAGGCAATGAGATGTCCAGTGAATGCTGCTTGTGGCCATGTCTGCTTCTTCCCAGAGAATGAAACCTAGTTGAGCTTCGGTTGCTTGAAACCCTGAGCAATTCAAAGGAATTCATGGCCTTCATGCTCCTAAAGCCTCTGTGTTTCAGACTCACCATGAGACCACCTCCATTTTCCTCCAAAACATAGGTAGAATCCCTCCAAAATTGGCTTAAACAAAGCGAAAACATCAAACTCAACACTAAATTATATGAACCCATATCTGAAAAACAGGACAGACTCTGGGCATTCCCCAAATGAGAAGAACTGCCTTTGCCTGCTTTATTGTCTTCAAAAAGTTCATCAAAGTGGTCCTAAGAATCTCAGAACTCGGCTATGGGCGGCTTCCTAATGATGATAATGGAACAACGCTTAATTAATTAATGTAGTTGGTAGAATATTGAAGGGAAGTAGAGAAATGAAGTAATCATTGTACAAGAGGCACAATAAGCTACAGGCCAGTCTTCCAAGGACACCCTCAACAACACACACAGGGGCCCAATTGCACCGAAAAGGGACCCATACACATCAAATTTTGACTGGGACTCTTGCAGTGAGCTCTCTGATTATTTCTTAAATTTTGCACTGCATTGCAAGTGCGGTGCAACTACTGTTGGAATGAATGTCTTATGCGTGAATTCAGTCATTTTCTAATTAGCGATTTGATTGTGAGGTTGAGTGTTGTGGAAATAAAATAATATGGCCAAATTTGAGACAACTATGCATAAAGATAGAGACACTAAAGTTGCTGTAATTGCCATATGTGTGACTGTGTAGAGAACACCAGAGATGAGGATTGGACAAAAATTCTATGTATTTAAGCAAAATTTTGAATTTCTTGTTTTATTGAGGTCCATAACAACAGGTCGAAGGCTTGTTCAGGAAAGAATGGGACCATTTAGAGTCATTTTGGTGTTTTAAGAAGATTGGAAAACATAGTTTGAAGTGTTTACATGAATATGTTTTAGAGTATAAGTTTTGAGTAATGTTCTTAATTAAAAAGACATTTAAGATGTAATGGTGTGATGGGAGAAGAACTACCTCATTGATGATATAAGAGCGTATCTATCTCATTTTATCTATTGACTTTATTGTAACTGTTAAATTAGTTGTTTGTCTTGTTTGCAAGCTAAACATGGTATTAGAATCTTATGAGCCTGAGTCTGTAGTTACTTGTGAAGAAGTTCAAATCAGTTTCAAAATTAAAATAGCAAAACTCATGGTTATTTGTGAAGAAGTTCAAAATCAGTTTCAAAATTAACTGAATCACGAGTGAAGAAAGAAGAAAGAACAAAATTAACTAAATCATGGGTGAAGGAAGAAGAAAGAACATGAGAGTGTTGAGATGTGAATGTGATGCAATACATGCTGCCACCACTGGATTTCAGAGGTTTGAAGCCATTATGTCAAAAATTATAGCACATATAAAAAGCCACCAGTTGTTGAAATAATTTAAATAGATCCACCACAACAAGTTGAATAGAGCTTACATGTGATTGCTAAGGAAAGAAGAATCATCACAGTAAGAGGTAGCTGCTAACCCATCAACTTAAAAATTAAAGATAGACAGGTTCAATTGAATATTTGTGAAGCAAAGGGATTCACAAAAGAATTATTTATCTTGAATCAAGCAACGACATGCATATAGTCATAGAGATCATGAATTCTACTCGAGCAGTTGGACTCGCTGCACTAAGTACTAGAACCTTGGAAAGAACTCTATAGGAGGTCAAAGTTACTACTCCTTCACAATTTCCTTGTCCATTTTAGTTAAGTGAAAATGAAATCTGAATAGTTCATATTTGTCTAATCATAAATTATATGGAAAATGGTATGAGACATAGTTATCAAGGTTAGTGTGGCATTTAACTACACCTAGAAGATAATTATGGAGTTGTGCATGAATACAATTGTGAATGGAGCATTGTCGTGCAAAGGGAGGCCACCTGTTAATGAGGGATGAGGGAATTCTTCTGTGTAGGGTAGGATGTCATCAAGGCTATGTGAAGGGTGCATTGGCACGTGAGAGAAACCACTTGTTGATGAGTGGATGAGGGCATTGACATGTGTAGAGTAGGTCATGTATTAGAGCCATCTATTGGCAATAGAGAACGCCCGTCGTTATGCAAAGAAGTGCTAAAGAGAAACATTTTCATATTCAAAGAAGAGAGGATGTAGTGGATGATAGATAGTTATTCACTAGTTTGAGATGCTTGTGGATCTAGAGGTTCAATATCATACTTTATGATGGTAATGAGACACTGCAAGTGCTAACGGTGTTCATTGATGTTAGGCAACTTGGATCATAGTAAGGGCAACCCACCACAGAAACTGGAAGTCTTCATGGACACTGGAAGTGACCTTGTATGGGTGCCAAGTACTGAAAAAAATCCTCAAAGCCTTCATTTGAATGCATAATGTGTGAGGATTCAGACATCCCCACATTCTCAGCCTTTCAGTCTCATTCAAGCAGGCGTGAATTCTGCATCTCTGATTCATGCTCTGCGATTCACAACTCAGATAACCCTAAAGATATCTGCACTGTGGCATGATGCCCATTTGAAAGTATTGACATGGAGCCCTGCCTGGACCCCTGTCCATCATTTTATTATGCCTATAAGGATGGCAGCTTAAGGGGTGAGCTGATGAGAAACAAGCTCAAATGGAAAAATGTCAGCAAAATATTGGCAAAATATCAGCTGAATCAGGAGTTTTTTGGATTTATATTGCTCAGTTTGAAGAGGGAAAGCAGAGGAAATATTGAAAAATTACCACTGACATCATGATATACTACAATTCTGTCAGCTTGGCAATATTATGGCTGGAAAAAATGTTTTTTAAAAAATATTAAATTTGATAATATCATGATATTTTGAAATTTTTGTGACATATCAGCAAAATATTGGCAAAACATTAGCTGAATGAGGAGTTTTTTGGATTTATATTGCTCAGTTTGAAGAGGGTTATTGACAACCAAAGGGTTATTCATTGTTAAAACTTGCCTATAAAAGGGCTAGAGGGAGGGGGTTGCTTCAAATGTTTAAAAGGTTGAATATTTTTATTTTTATTTTTCAAGCTTGCTGATATTTTCTAATATTTTCCATTATTTTCCCTGATGTTGTCGATAAGTTTCTTTTTGGACCCTCTGTGATATGTTCACCGACACCATGTGTGCAACATTTGTTTATAGTATGGTTCATCAACAGCTTGGTTCATTTAAATCCAAAAAAGAAACTTATCGACAACATCAGCTCGGTTAAGCGACAGCTCAGTTTACTGTCGGTTAAATGTAAAGCGTCGGTTTTTCCATATTGTTGCCTCTCTGTAATCGTTCTGTTGTATCTTTCAGTCTCATAGACCACTTTTGGTGATTAGCAGCCACAAATAAAGTCTATTTATCTATGATGGTTTTCTATTAATGGGATATTGAGATCCCATGGAGATACAACCTATCCATCCAATGTCATTCTGTACATAGAATCTTGAAATATATGCTATCTACGCTGGACAATGGAGACTTTGTCTAATGGTGTTTATGGATGTGACCTTATCTTGAATTACCCTACCTCCATGCCTGTGTTTGTTTCTATTTTTGTTTTGATACAATCCGTGATGACCATGATGATTGTTGCTTTGTAGTGAGTACTGTAGCACTTCTAATTGTAGCATTCTGTGTTTTCAGTTGGATATCCATGTTTTTAATTTCTTCTTTGGTTTTCAGACACAAATACTGGAAAATATTTTGGACCATAAATATGGAGGACATGAAGATTTTCTACTTGGAGAGCTTCAGTTTGCCTTCGTAGCTTTCTTGGTATGCACATCCCAGTTGAATCATTCATTATCCAATTCCTTTTTATTTGAAACAATTTTTTCAACTGCAGAAAATTGTATACAGAAAGGAATTTTTATTTGAACATTTTAAAATGCAGATGGGTCAATCACTTGAAGCTTTTGGTCAATGGAAAGCTATTGTGTGCCTTCTCCTGAGTTGTGAGGAAGCAGTAAGTACTTTTCTTTTAACAGAGTACCAGACATTAATGCTTTATTTTGATGTTAGAAACCAGGTCTAGCTTTATATCTGCATTATATAAAATTATCACAGGTATTTCAAAACTAAGGAATGCCCGACAGACTTATAATGACTAAAGACAAGAAGTTAACAGAATTTATGGAGCTGATAATTCCCACATAACTTATAAGTTTGGATCATTATACAAGTTGGCAAAGACAGATGATTTGAACAATTCACGAATTGCTTTAGTGTGACTTCAATTCTAGAAATGTAAAAGAATCATTTGGGTAATTTTGATGTAAGGAACTTCATGGTCCCAATGACACAGATCCAAATATTTAATAAAATACGAAAGCATAGTAATCTAAGAGCTATTTCTGGCTTTGTAGCCAGTCTTTTCCTGCCTGGAAAATGGTGGTTCTGGAAAAATTCACAGTACACATGATTCTTATAATCTCAACCATTTATTTTTTATTTGGAGATGTTATTAATATTGGAAACAAGTTGGATTTCCAGATCAAATGGTTTAAATGCATTCCATTGTACTTTCTCTTATGAAGCAATTTGAACAAAGCTCCTATCATCTATGTGGTAAATGATATGTCCTTGGGTTTCCTATGACTTCTGAGAAATTTTTTGCCTGCTTTTGAAAATTGTTTCTCAGATTTTTCCATATTTCTTTTGATATCCTAAGAACTTCAAGTTTCTTATCTTCATGAGGCCGTGGCTATTCGTGTTCTTAGGAATCCGTTAATTACTATCTCCCATTTCTTGTTTTCCCTACTTGGGGGGACATTGTATCTAACCTGTCAGTCGATTCACTTGAAGGTTAGTTGGAGATTGGGGAACTCAACCCATAACAAGGATCGTTGCTTCAATCTGTAAAGAAGTTTCTGTCTGAATAGGTGAAAATCACTGTAGTGTAGTTTCTTGAAATATGTTCCTTTTCATTTCCCATTTTCAATGTTATGGGGCCCATGGTGTCTAAAATCTTAGTGGGCTATTTGAGGGTTGGATTAAAGCCTATTGGAAGAATTGGAAAATCAACCAATAGAAGGTAGGGGTGTTTGGAAATATTCCTCTGCTGAGAAGCTTGTGTTCCAGTGAGTGAAATTACTTAACTGAGTTGGAATTTTTATGGTACCTTGCACGAAATTTCTTCAAGGTGTTTCTGCTTAGTGTATTGAAAGAGTGCGAGGCTTTGGGTACAAACTTTGAGATTTTTTTTGTACCATATCTCCTCATTTCTTGCAAAAACAAAGTGCAGGAGTGAAGCCTCTAGATGGACTATGTATACTTACCCTATGAGCATAACTAGTCATCCCCCAAGAGATCAAACACTAAGAAATAAGTACTTTTTACCTAACTTCAATTGTCAATGTAGAAATAGAGTTTTCCTAGCTTTGAACTCTCATTCTAAATTTCTATGTTGTCTATCGTTTCAGTTAAGAAAAATCAAGATATCATCTTGTGTACTCCCTTTCAGCACTTTGAAGTCAATTTAAGTTCACTATGAATCCTATAGGTTGGACTAGATAATATGAAAATTCATTTGTTTAAATTCCAGTTCCATCTTATATAAGATAACTTAATTCATGTCCACAAATGACCAAGGAATAGGTCAATGGGACCAGACAGTATAATCAGTGTACACTGTCCACAAGACTGTAGGAGTGTATAGAATAATCATTGATGCTAAAATGTTATGCAAGTAAAAGAAATACTAATTAAACAAAAGTGTCTAGAACTCTCCTAGAGCTTCTTTTCATGTTAACATCAATAAAAAGAGATTTGAGACCTGTCAACTCTCCATTTCCCTTGGGGACTTGTTGCTGAGAGAAACTGACTATTGTGTAGAACATTTTTCCACTACTTTGCTACATCTCCTTTGTAGGCCCACTTCAGGTTCTCATTAAAGTTTCCCGCTCTGCATGCAAGTCACATCATTTGCATGAACTGTATTTATGTTTATATTTTTAAAGTATTTTGTCTATATGATCCACTCATAAATGTGCACAAGCAAGATCTAAATCCAAGAATAAAACATCATATGCTAGACATTTTTCAGATTCTTATATTTTTTGGGACTTATTTATCTTTTGACGTGCTTTAATAGCAACAATTTTCTTTTGTTGAAGATTTTTTATCTCTTAATTTAAGCTTATTTGAGCCTTCAATAATGTTTCAGGGTGTAACCTAATTGATGAAACTTGGGAAAGATTTGGGGATGTCAAGGTCACTGACAGGAGTCTGATATGGTATGTATGCAAATATCAAATAAAAATTGCAAATAGGATGTGTTTGGCAGTGGGGATGTAAGATGAATCACATAATTAGATATGGAAAGTCTACACAAATTATTATTACCAGACTGAAGACAACATATATTCAAGAGTAGAAGTATTGTGTTCTTGGAAAGACATCTGAGATTTTTTATTTGACCTGATACCCTGTAATTAGTATTTTTGAACGTCTTGCAGGAATTTATATTTAACAGAGACAATTGGACTAGAAAACCTTCTAATAAATGCTTCAATTACAATGCACTCGATATAGGCTAGGAAAGAGAGCAGAGGAGCACATGCTTGTGAAGACTTTACAGTAATATACATTTTCCACATCAAACAGGGTTTTTCCAGTTGTTACTCGAGTTCCTAATTTATTATATTGATATATATCTAAAATCAGATGTGATTTGTGTGCAGACAGGAGATGATGTGAACTAGATGAAGCATACACTTGGGTTAGTATCTAACAAACTTATGGACTATTATAGTCAATAAGAAAATCTTTTGCAATGAGAAACTGTCTTGAAGCTCAGTTATCTCTTGAAATATCTTATAATCTGGTTCTATTTCTAAGCTCTATAGCACAACTAAGAAATTTAAAAAATTGAAATGCCTAGAAAAATGTTAATTACCTAATATTTTCTTATTTTTAGTTTAGTGAAGTCTCTTGCATGAATAAATGATATAAGGAACATTTATTGTAAAATCTATTGCTTTCCTAGTGAAACTTACCTTAAGTAATTGGAATAAATATCACCCATATGACAAACAATTTGTTTGATGTTCCTTACTAACTTGATTAGAAAAACCCAGATGATAATCCAAAATGGTTTAAAACTAATGGGCCTTAAAGGCCCAGCCATGCACAATAGTTACTGCCATATTGGTAAGAGCATGAGAAACCAAAAATTGGATGTTGGACTCAATCCAACCACTTGATGATTAATCTCAATTGTGCATATCATTAATGTCCTGTCCATCCTTTATCATCTACAGAGTTCATGGGATCCCAACTGCAAGCCGTTATATCCCCCTCATGTGCGTGACCAATTAGATGGATATATTAAATATTGAGCATTTATTCTTTCAAATCAGGTTCCAAATCAGGTTCTTTTATCATTCTTTCCGCTCTCCTCATTATTCAAATAATTTAATATTTTGAAGAAAAACTGGCATATAACTTATTTTGTTGCATTTTATCAGCTTCTTGTTGTGCAAAAATGGGATGAAATCATAGGCCAAGCCAGGAAAAGTGTTGATTATCTGAAGGATCGGGATGTTATTAGAACAATGCTCAACATTATGCAGGTATATGGTTT
>LPNX011155353.1:1164-38013 GCA_001517045.1 Pseudotsuga menziesii
GTGTCCTCTTCGCGATCCTGTTTGGTGAAAACGATTCTCGGGTCGGGATTGTGTGTTTTTTTATTTATTTTTAGATTTACAAAACGCGCACGTGTTATAGAGTTACAAAACGCGTGCGCGTTTTGGAGTTCTATAACGCGTGCGTGTTATTGTTACCTGGCCTACATGTCTGCTGACATGTCAGGATCGGATTTACTATTCCAAATGCTATGGAAGAGGAGCGCGTTATTTTTCTATGTAACGTGAGCCTATTCCTAAAAATTAAGATTGCATCTAAAAGGTCCCTCAACTTCTTGCACACACCCATATATATATATGATGATGATGATGATGATGGTTAATGTCCCCTGAGACCAAAATTTGGTCTATCGGACCCTGAAGAAGAAAATTAATTAGTTTGTTTTAAAGTTATATTTCTATGCTCAAAGAGCTTGGAGAGAAGCGTCCTGAGCTTACTATAATTTTGACAAGCTAAAAGGCTAGGAATGTTGGTATTGCAACAAAGGTTATGAAACTGGGATCTAATGTGGGTGTATGCAGGGCACTCTAAGAGGAAGTGATTTTCATCTTCAATGTTCTTACTCTCACAAAGGTGGCAGATCCTTTCTACCCTAGGAGTTTTAGGGACTGTCCAACGACCAGTTTCGCTGTGGAGCTCATGCGAGTTCGTTCTTATCTTAGCTATATTAATTTTTTTCTTAGGACTGATTAGAACAGAGAGATAGTTTTGATCTTCAAGAGTAGGGTTGATGACCTCCTTATAATATCTTAGTTTTCTTTTGGCCTCTAAATCTTTCTCACACCACAATTTTTCTTTAAACTTAGAAGCAATAGTATTTTTAATGTTATTAATATTTTGCAATGCAACATTTTCATTGATCTTCCAGTCATTTAACCAAGACCTGGTATCTTTATACCACCCACGCTTGAGCCTTAGGTGATTTTGGCTGGAGTTTAAAGCTAACTTAGGGAGTCTATGGTCTCCCATGTTATTGATTTTGTTCTTGTACAATAGGAGTCTAGTCATGGCTAGGCTCTCGATGGGGGAAAGACCCACTTCTATAAGGAGAATAGGATAGGGTGTATTGTTTTTTATTTTGAGGTTGTAAGTTATAAAACGCTTCTGGATTTGCTCGATCTTTCTCCAAGATTATCTAGAGATGCTGCAACCCCAAAACTCACACCCATACAAGATAATAGGAGTGACTAGAGTTTCAAAGAGGAGCTTCTTTTTATCCCACATCACAAGGTTTGCAGCTATACAGTTATTTTCAAGACCAAAGTAAGCTTTCCACCCTGCGTTAATCCTTTTCTCAATGCTATAGTTCCAGTTGAGCTTGTGATGAATATCAATTCCTAGGTACTTGTAAGAGGACACTTCCTCCAAGTTGCTAGTGTCATACACAAAATTAGCGTATGTGTCCTTCTTGGATTTGATAATCATAACTTTTGTTTTGTCAGTGTTAACAGTCATACCCATTGTAGAGCAGAAATCTTTAAGAAGACGAAGTTGTCTATTAAGATCAGAGGAACACCTTGCCAGAAGGAAAATATCGTCAGCATAAAGAAGAAGGATGATGACTATTCCAGCTAAGATCGAACTAGCACAACCTGCTTCTTCTAAACAACCCTCTAACTTATCAATGTAAATGCCAAAAAGGGTAGGGGAGAGGGGGAAACCTTGTTTAACTCCGATATTACACTTAATATCTTTCGACCACCCCTCATTGCTTTTAAACTTGGAAATTACATTCTCGTAGAGCCTTATCGCAGCAGCTCTTAGCTCGAAAGGAACCTTAAGCTCTTCTAACCTATTCCAAAGGTTATTTCTAGGTACCGTATCGAAAGCTTTTCTAAAGTCCACAAAGCAGCAAAAGAGATCAGATTTGTCATTGCGGCACTCCTCCATAATGATCCTAAGCATAATAAGGTGGTCCGTTGTTGAGTGATGCCTTCTAAAACCTGCTTGACCTTTAGCCCGCTTACCTTCACTTTCAAGCCAAATGCTGATCTTCTTTTCCAAAATAATACCATATAACTTGGCTAAGAGGGGGCTAATCATAATAGTCCAATAATTTGAGGGGTTATTTGTATCCCCGCTTTTAAAAATAGGGATAATGAGGCTCTGAGTCCAAGGCTTAGGGAACCCTTGCTTGACTGCTTGATTAAAAAGCTTGTGGATGTGAGGGATGAGGACAGGACCTCCAATTTTTAAGATTTCTGCCTAGTAACCTTCAATGTCCTTAGCTTTTCCATTTGCTAGACGTTTAACCCCAAAATCTATGTCTTCTAAAGAGAAAACTTCTTTCATTGTGACAAGGGTTTCAAAGTTGTCTATGACATTCGGGGAGTCATAAAGCTTTTGAAGATAGGAATTCCAGTCGTGCAAAGAAATTTTATTATTATCTTTAGTTTTTCTAGTTAGAATGTGCCTAGTTAGAAATTTTATTATATATCATTTTAATTTTTTATTATTAAAATATACATTTTTTTTTAAGATAAGTTATTTCTATTTAATCAACATAGATTCATTTTAAACTAGATCCACTAAAATACCAATAGGGATATTCCTTTTAAGTATAATTTTTCTTTATCTCGAATTTCTACATTTTAAGAAACATTTACATCTAAACAAATGTTTGACCCCTTTGGTGATTAAGATGAATTTATGATATTTTTTTATAAATGTATATAGGTTTTTTAAATAATTTTCATTTAGATATATTTTTTATTTTAGGAGTCACAGATTTTTTTAATTAATTTTTATTTTTTATAATTTAAAGTAATATTAAATTATGTATAGAGCACATTTAAATGTAGTAATATTTTTTTATAAAAACCATCAATATAAATTTTGATTTATAAAAATTAAAAAAATAAAATAAATGTTTATACTTTGCATAGGCATATGAAGTTTAGTTGTATCGTTATAAAAGAATGAGTTATGACCAAATATGATCTATGATCTCAATTGACCTTTAGGGTTAAAATGGTTTAATGCGTAACTATTAAAAGATGGTAACGCATATGGTGAAGCAAATACTATATTAATAGCAAAATACAAATAAGATAGGAGCAAATCGGGTGCTCAATTATCTTTATTAACGTAAATCGACTCGAATCTTTATTAAATACAAATAATATAGGAGCAAATACGGTGGTCGATAAACTTTATCAACGTAAATCGATTCGACGGCCTCGTGAAGAATCGTCATTCAGCCCGCTCGTGAAGAATCTTCATTCCTATATACCTGCAACATATATACACAATTACAAGATCTCGTTCACTTCCACTTTTTGATAGAGAGGGCGATAAAGAAATCCAATTCAAATCTTGGGAATTATATTATATTTACCTGCCGAGCATCATAGTGGTGGCTTGTGGATTGGTTCCAGGGCTGTCTCTGTACGTTGAGCCATCTACAATCTTGAGACTATCAACTCCTTTCACCTGATACTTGTCATTAACCACATAGCCAGCTTCACATCCTCCATGGAAATGCCAGATTGTGGCCACCGTATCACGGCAGAACTGAGCCACGGCTGCATCATCCGACATGTTCTTTGGCAACGCCTGTCCACTGAAGTTGATGTGATTAAACGAGTTAAATCTCCTCAGAGACGTTGTGTTCAGGAGTTAAGCGACCACCCTCACGCCTTGCACACATTTCTGGAGGTCCAGAGATTCAGAATAATAGTTATATCTAACAGACGGATTCTCTCGAGGATCCCTGTTGCGTAACCGAAGCTCTCCCCTCGATAATGGAAATGCCACCTTCTCACCAATGCTTTGACTATAAACGTTCTTCTTGTTGGGGCCGTGTGGCGATGCGCTGCCATTTACAAAGATGCTCGTGTACTCGAGGTAATTTTGAGAATCTTTAAGAATACCTACTACCTGTAGGTTACTGTAGAATTTGTGAGATGAACAGGTTACGGATGCAAGGGGATTGTCTTGAATCCTTTGGCCTACGAAGGGCGAATGTAGTACTAGAGGAATATTCAATTCTTTGAGATGTTCAGATGGCCCGATTCCGCTCAAGAGGAGCACTTGGGGGCTGCCTAAGGCTCCTGCACTAAGAATTACCTCGCTGGAACGTGATGATTCATTTAGAAAAACTTGATAAGAGCGGCCATGGCCGTCCATGAATTCCACACCACTTGCCCTTGGCTGCTGAGAGGAGCCATCCTTCGTTTCTGCATGATCTAACTCATACTCAAAACACTAAATCTATATTGAATCTACATCAGTCTATTACTCTAATATTGACTATAAATGTTTTGAGATTTACCTAGACAATATTCGCAACGAATGTTGTGATCATGTGTAGGAGAAACATAAACGTAGAAACGGTGTCATGTGTTTGAATAAATTACCTTGTCCTGGAGAGTTGAAGAGAATCCTACTGACGGTAGCATTGAGAAGGACTACAATATTATCGGGATTGGAAGACTTGAGAAGGTCAGCTGCTGTGTGTCTCTTGCCATTGCTGTCGAAGATGGAGGCGCTGATCTTGGTTCCGTCCAAATGATCCAACGTATATCCATTGTATGGAAGAACCCCTGCTTCCAGTAGGCCATCTCTCATAGCCGATGACCAAGGCGTGAGCTGATACGGTTTGAAGGCATTCTGGTTCTCCACCCATTCATACGACTTCTCTACAACTCCCTCGTCCCATCCCATATTACGAACATATTCTCTGCTCGCCCTGCTGTAGAAGCCGGCGTTGATAGCAGTTCCGCCTCCCAGAACTCTGGCTCTAGCGTTACTCACCCCATCCTCTGAAACAAACGTCTGCGCTACGGAAGTGTAGTTGTCGCTCTCAATCAATGGCTTTCCAAAAGCATCGACGTTCTCTATGTCAGGATCTCCATAAGGAGATCCTCCCCTCTCCACTACCAAAACTGAATACTTGGTAGACAGCGTTGCGGCCAAGGGTCAGCCTGCCGTTCCTCCTCCAACGACAATGTAATCATATTTTCTAGCAGCTGCGCTCTCGCCATCCACACTCATAAACTTAAACGGAAAACCTGTAAATCAACATAACCCCGCAGAAAACAAAGAATAAGGCATGAATTCAACCATATCATCTCATCAAATATATAAAAAACACGCGATTTCAATATGATCCCATGGTCTTACCCGAGGGTGCTGTCGCTGCCTGAGAAGAGTATAAATTCTGATTACCGCTCAAAATAATGAGCAGAAGCAGAAGCCATGCATGAATATTCACTGTAAACATTATGATAGTCATCTCGCTGACAAGTAATTCAACTAGGTCACTCTTTTTCAAGGCGTGGTTTGATTTCAGTGTCTCTGGGCGGGCTCTATTTATAAGCTCTTGCCCTTGGATTGCCTATGCATCCCGAGAAAATAATTATCACACCCTACGAAGTCCATGAAATTAGGTATTAAAATTAGGTATTAGTGTGGATATATACCTTTGATATATACCTTTGACATTCTCCCACTGACATTTTCTCTGCCTTGTCGTTTCAATGTTGCTATGTTCTGTGCGGTATCGTTGATAATTAATTAGAGACTTGTAATGTTCTCTACGTTATCGACGATAGTTCATTTCAATATTGTTACATTCTCTGAATTGAAAATAAAAGTCCACCTTTACTACAAAAACGTAATTAATTGAACACAAACTCAATTAACTTAAGAAAAACGTAATTAATTGAACACAGGATATTTCTCTTATAGTTGGCGCGATGGAAAAAAAGTAGGAAGAAAACACACGGAACAAGTTAGCTTTACCCTCACGAAAAGAACTTCTCTGCATTGAAAAAACACTTCATTACACCAGCTTCATCGCATCAGCTTCTTGTAAAAAATTGAATGTCCAAATGTTTAGTACGTAGAACATTCATCATCAATAACGACTATCATGATTTTCTCTGCAAAATGCGTGAACATGATTTTCAATAACGACTGTCAATAACGACTATCATGATTTTCAATATTAGAATTACTTTTATATTAATTATTAATTTACTAACACGTTTTTATGATTTTCAATATTAGAATTACTTTTATATTAATTATTTAAAGTTCAACCAATATTTTTTTTTCAATTTCATACACTTAGCTTAAAAAATATATATATATTTTTTTTCGATTTTATACACTTGATAAAAAAAAATTTCAATTTTATACACTTATCTAAACTTAATTTCAAATTACTTTTATATTAATTATTAATTTATAAAAAAACTATTATAACTATTTTAAAAAATCTTGTTATTTTATTATAAAAAATAAATATTATTATTATAAATTGAAACTTACATCTCATTTTTGGAAGAATATTACAAACCAAAAATGTCTTGTGTTTATAGCAAATTTATATATTATTATTAATGTATTATGTCTTTGTTGTGTATGGTAAGACACTTAGAATTAATCATTTTTTATTAAGATATTTTATTTTATTTTTTAAATATTTTTGATAGAAAGTCAATAATAAAACAGATGTAATGATTTATTTTTTTATTAATAAAAGGATAGTGAAGGAGACATAAATAAAAATACCTGTTAAAGACTATTTGTATAGCTCCTTAGTGAGAACTCAAGGTGCACTCGGCATCTTCCCCAAAATTAGGCCACAACTCTTTCTTGAGTGCTAAAGAGCAAGTGGCTCATAAATGACCAAGTCCTAGGAAAAATACTATATAATAGTATGTCCATTAGGAAGCATAAGGCTCGCATTGGAAGGATTGAATTTTGGTAATGCAAGAGATGGAACATTAAGTGGATTTTTTCCTTGTCGTTCAATGAACGGGCTCGAGGGTTTTGGAGCAAGTGATTTGGATGCTAGATGTTTTCCCCGATGTGGTTATTAGTGTAATTCTATGTTGTCGTTATGTTGCTTGAATGAGAGATAGATGGTTATGATGTTTATTGATTGCTTCATAACATGTATTTACATGTATGTGTGTACAGCCATTTGCTTACTTATTGTTTATAACGTTTGATTTTTTTATATAGAAAATCGTGACTTAACTTGTATTGTCAAGGGGTGGAGTGGTGAGACTTGTATCCCTTGTAGAAACACCTGGAGAGGTAACTGGTTTAACTTGTCACTATAGGGTTTACTTAGTTCCTATTGAACTAATGCATTTCCTTCTTGTTTTGTGTAGATGCACTTGGTGACGAAAAACTGGCTAGAATACGGAAACAAAGACATACTGCCTATGCTCGACTACCTCACAGCTTAGATGACGAACACACATACAGTCCTAACTTAGTGATTCTTATTACGGTTGTTAGTGTTGTTGTTTATGCAAGGTTGGGTTTAATTGTACCTATGTTTACAATGGTTACCATTATTACTTATGGTCTTAAGACCTTGCTTTAGCTTAAACATGTACTTGACTTTGATATGTTTTATTTTATATGGTATAAGGATTATGATATTGAATTGTATCCCTATGTTAATTAAGGTTCTTGTATACAGTGTTAAAGGAAAGTATTAAGCCATTCATGGCATATTATTACATATGCCATGAATTACGGCTTTATCCTCAGTTCACGATACCATCATTGGGGTTTAAGAATTACATTGTAAATATTTATCCCAACACATTTTGGAGTTGTATGAACTATAGTCTTAGGTTTTGGAAATCACGCAATGGTGGAAATGGTGGTGGAGTTAATGCACGTTGGGAAATGGGGGTCTCAAGCCTTAAGCTTGGACTATCGTGGAGGTATGAGTCATTTATGTTTTCAGTGGGTGATCTTTGTTCGGCTCTCTGGTTTGTATCATGGCATGAGGTTTGGAGGTCAGCTGTGCTTGGAAGGTTTGTCCTTCGTTCTGGTTTTGCAACACTTATTTATTTGTTGTTTCGGTTTGGAGGTTTGGCATACTCCTCATCCTTTGTTCTTGGTTTTGCATGTTGCAAGGCCTTCACTGCATGGGTTGTGGTCTTCCAAGTGGCCGACGCATTACCCCATGGGTAAGCCCTGTTTACAAACATTTTTAAAACTCGTTCCTTTGTGTGTGGTTGTGTTTGATAGAGCGTGAAGCTCATCATTTGGATGAGAACATGGTTTGGGTTTTTAGGGTTGTGACTGAATATGGTTTGCCTATAATTGATGTAAAGAATCCATAGATGCGTATATGATTTGGTGTTTTTGTTGGGTTTGGTGCCTTCAGTTCGAGACTAGTGTGGTTCAACTCTGTAAATGAATACTTTGGTTGATAGTGTTAATATTGTGTTCATGGTGAGCTATTAGAGACTCTTTTTTTGTTAATATGTTGGGTATTGATAAAATGGTGACAACACCACTACTTTCAATGGTGCATTGGCTTGGAAATGCGACTATGTAGTTTCTTAAATATAATTTATAGTGGTTAATTTGTACAGCATTCACTACAGTGTGTATATCATGGTTACAATTCTTAGTTGGAAATGTTTAGACTCTATGTAAATTCATGTTCGTTCTTTATTTGGATATATTAGAAGTGTTGGTTGGCTTTAGAGTCATGCAATCACTGGCAATGGCACTCTTTCCATCTAGCGTAGTGATTGTGTTCGTTATGGTGATTAAAAATGTTTATTTCCTTACTTGTGTATTTATTTGGAAATGGTCGTGACTGTGGGGCTTACCATATGAAATGAATGTCGTTGTTATTGCTTAGCGTAGAACGTGGCTTAATTGATTTATAGTTTATGTTAATGGAAATACTATGTTGTATAATGGCTGTGAGTCACGAAATGGATATAGTGTATAAATATATTGGGGTTTTGATTTATGTGTAGAGAAATATTAAAATGTTTTACAGCTTGTATAATTTGTGGGTACTTATGGTATGGAAATGTTGACAAGGAAACTGTTTTGATCTATGGTTTGTTGGTATTTAGTGTAGACTGTGTAAAATAATAATGAATTATTATAGTGTTAAATTGCTATTAACAAATCGAATGGGATTCAACATTGGTCACTTTTAAATGTATTTTGGGGTTTTGAAGTCGTGAGCTTCGCAGGACTCAATCCTAAGCTACTTTGGTTGTAAGAGATATGTGTGTAGATGAGGTTTTGGTTTGGCATGATTTCCCACACGATTCGATCCTATGACCTCTTGATTGATGTGATATATGTTAATGAGTTTTATGATTTAGTTAGGGTTGATTGCATTATGTCGAATCTCTTGTGAGATGTGATTTGGATATTTGTATTTTATGTTTAAGTTATGAAGCATATAGTGAGGTTATGATGAATGAGGAACTCGTGCCTCGAGACCTTAGAGGTATTGATAGCTTGCTTAATATTTGATATCATTGTGTATAATATGGGAATGTTTTGATTATAGTTCTTGTTTTATAATATTTTATTTAATATGTTAGTCATTTATATTTTACGTTATAATACTCTCCTTAGATATTAGACTAATACTATAGATAATAGTTGGTTTATTTATATTAAATATAGGCATGCTAGCGCTATGAAATCTTCTAGTAGAAATAATATATATATAGGATCTACTTTTAACTAGTTCTAAATTTTAGAATTGAATTTATAGACATGAAAATGAATTACAGAATGAACTAGAAAACAAAAAACCTTAATTAATAAATAGGAAATAATGTGCAGAAATGAACTAAAAACAAAACCTCCTATAGATAGCACTAATGGTGCTGATCTCATCATGAATAATATATATTAAGATAACCAGGTTAAAAGAAAGAAAAAGTAACCTAACTTTTGATAAAGAAATACATCTCTTAATAAACAATGAGTTTAAGAAATAAAACCCTCGTATGGATAATTGCCTATTAGCACATAATGAGCCCAACCTACAAGTGTAAAAAGTAGCAATGCACAAAAGATAACCCTAGCTTATAACATACTATTACTAAATAATCATTCAGAATTCAATCTACTTTAGATAGTAAAACTAATACAATTTGCAAGGGAAAAATCAAGAACCTCATACCTACAAGATGAAGCTCTTTTAATGGCTAAAAACATGCACACTCAAATACCGAGCATTAACAAATTCATAGGCATATATGACCTCTGTTTAGATAACTGGATCACTTGGGAACTACCATGTTCCACCCAACCAAGACTCAGAACTGTTCCTGGTTTTAATCTGGATCCCCCCGAGCTCATTCCAACATGCAAGTAGCTTAGATCTCCTAAGGTAAGGCTTCTCTATCTGGGATATCAGGTTCTGAATCAGTTCTCCTTTTTCCTCTTATGAAAAATGTTCTCCAAGAACTCTCTTGAGAATAATCAGGTAGAATTATGGAATCACCAAAAAGATAGAAGATCCCCAAGCCTCTCTTTGGATTGGGTTTTTATAGGCATACTTTTTTTAGTCAAAGGGGCAGTTAAATCAAGAATCATTTGATTTCTTGATTTAATTCTTTTTATTTAATTCATGTATTTTTAATAATTAACTTAGGAAATTTTAACTAGTTCCTATTTGGACTCTTGTAGGTATTTTAATAATTAATTATCAGTAGTAATAATAATAATGATATTGAGCCTTTCTCTATTTCTTATAGCTATTAGTATTATTACTATGCTTACTCTCTATACATATCATATATATATATCATTTGTTAACATTTTGTCCTTAGGTATCATATAACATGATCCCTAAACATATGACTCTTTCTTTAATAAGGCCTTCAAGTAAGGGTTAGGTCAACTAGGCTAAGAAACTCTAAACCTCCTTCCATGTTGGATTCCCTCCTATAACATGGTAGTTCTTCAGTACGTGATGAGATACAGAAATTCAAAATTTTGATTTAATTACTTTAAAAATAAGTCAGATGAGATCAATGTTTTATTCGAGTCATTTTCACTCGACATAATTAATTATTTTTAGTAACTCCTAGCGCTTATCCAGATCCCATACTCAATGCTAAAAAATAGGGAGTTACAAACTTAGTGCAATTCTAGAGCTCCTCGCTCAACACTAATGCTAGGATTTACTTGTAGGATACACCTAGGGATACAATGGCCAAGGATTCGATGTTCTAGATCTTATGCTCAACATCAACTTGGAGGGCTCCAAGGCTTATGCCCAACACTTCCAATTTTATCTTTTCATGTGCTTCAAAGCTTCATTCTCAATAGAAAGGTTTTCATAACTCATGTGTTCTAGAGCTTCTCGCTCAACACAAATATAAACACTCATGTGTTCCAGAGCTTCTCACTCAACACAAACATCAAATACCCATGTGCTCCAGAGCTCCTCGCTCAACACAATACATGTCATCAATTATGTGCTTCAGGGTCCACACCCAACGGATGAAATCATACATAAAACATATGTAATTGGCTTACGCCCAATATATTAAACAAATCATCATGTTCATATGCAGTGGGGTCTTAGACCCAATATACCAACTAAACATCAAAGTAAAATCATAATCAATGGGGCTTATGGCGATAAGTGTTAGGCCAAAATTAGGGATATTACATCCCTCCCCACTTAGAAAAACACCATCCTTGGTGTTCTAGGGACTAAGAATGGAATCATGAAACAAGGCAGGGTAATCCTTTTTCATGGTGGCTTCATTCTCCCAAGTAGCCTCATTGGCCTCAAACTGTGCTTCCATTGCACTTTCAACTGGACCATGGTGCGCTTCCTGAGATGTACCTCTCTCTCGTCTAGTAGGTTCAGGGACAAAATCCCCTTCATGTTCCACCTGTAATAAGGACCAATCAATCATATGTTTGGTATCATAAACATATTTCTTTAATAAGGATGCATGGAAAGCATTATGGACTCTTGTGTGAGTGGGTAATGCTAGTTCATAAGCCACTAGCCCTCTCTTGGCCAGTATCTCAAAGGGTCCACAAAATCTAGGTTCTAACTTACCACACCTTCTCAAGCACAAGGAGCTTCATTTTGCTTTTACTTTCAAGTAAACATGGTCACATATTTGATAATATTTATCTTTTATTTTCTTGTCTGCATAGCTTTTATGGTGATCTTGCACTTCTTTAAGGTTTAGCTGGACCTTGGTAACCAATTGTTCCAAGTATTTTAGTAAGTTAGGCCCTAACATGTGCCGATCAATTGGGTTATCCTAAGTAACTGGTGTTCTACACTTCCATCTATAGAGTACCTCAAAGGAACTCATCTTGGCAGAAATCTGGTATCCGTTGTTATATGCAAATTCTACAAGGTGCAAGTAATCTTCAAATTGGTGGGGTTGTTCATGACATCATCCTAGGCATGTCCTCTACAATCTGGTTTACCTATTTTGTTTTCCTCTCTGTCTATGGGTGGTAAGCAGTACTAAAGTTCAACTGTGTCTCTAATTTGAAGAATAAGGATCTCCAAAAGTTCCTCGTAAACATAGTATCTCTATTCGAGATAAATTCCTTGGGTATCTCGTGCAATCTAAATATATCCTTCAAGAAGATATCGACTATGTGTACTACCTTGTAGGTCGACTTCATTGGAATAAAGTGTGTTTCTTTTGACAATTTGTCAACTACTACAAATATAGAATAAGTTTTCTTTACTCTTATGTAGGCCTGTGATAAAATCCATACTAATGACCTCCCACTTCCATTTCAGAATGGGTAATGGCTGCAACAATCTTGAAGGATGTTGGTGCTCAGCTTTGACCAACTAGCATTCTTGACATTTTTTGATAAACAATGCTATGTCGTCCTTTAACTTATGCCAAAAAAAGTGTCTCGTAACGACGAATATCATCTTTTTATATCCCGGATGCCCCGAGTAGGGTGTCTGACGAAATTCCGTAAGGATGCTGGACCGAATGTCCCCTCCTTCTAGAACATACAATCTCTCCTTGGACCATAGCAGTCCTGTTTCATCTACCTTGTACAATTTTTATTGCTGAAAGAAACTGTCCTCTTGGATCTTCTTAAGGATTTCAACATAGAAAGGGTCAAATCTATTGGACGTTCTAATCCTCTCATGTAAATCCGAATCGGTTTGACTTAAAGTAACCTCATATATTGTATTAGATTGTCGGCTCAAAGCATCATTAATCTTGTTTTATTTTCTCTTTATATGCTTTAGCTTGAAATGGTACTTGTCGAGGGAGGACAAGCATCTAGCTTTCCTGGCATTCAGATCTGGATGCTCAAATAAATATTTTAGACACATATTGTCTATCTTTAGAAGGAATTTTCTTCCCATGAGGTAGTGTCTCCACACATTCAAGGCGTGGATGATGGCCACTAATGCAAGATCATGGGTGGGGTAGTTCTACTCGTGTTCTTTTAACTTTAGCGATTCATAACAGATTGCGTAATCATTCTACAAGAGGACTCCTCCAAGCCCTTCCTTGCTTACATCCGTACAAACAACAAAATCCCCATCGCGATACACAATTCATAGTATCAGTTTGGTTGTCAAAATATGTATAAGCTTTTGAAAAATTTCCTCCCACTTGGTCTGTCAAAACCCCAAAATTTCATAAAAATTTAAAATTTTCAAGATAACATAAAATGTTGAATACACAGTTTATTAACTGTTAGTGGTTAGTGGAAAATGAAACAGTCTATCAATTGGTATTAATCATTTTTATATTACGATAACTAATCATTTTCGTAATGTATATAAGATTTACGTGCATTCAACTTTCTTTCAGTTTTACTAACAAGTTTACTTTTGGCAAGTAGGTGAAATTTACCTTTGAAAACTTGGGCTTACCTAGCATTTATGCTAATGCAGATGGACTATTGGTTCTTACAGGTTCAACAGGTAACGATCGATCAAGTATAAGTCTAATTCATAAGTAGCATGAAGTATATATGTTGCATGTTAAACTACTAGTAAATAATTGATTATTTACAAGCAAGCTCTTATGAGGTAAAGTAATTTGTCTTCTATAGTTTTTGTTTCTAAGACAGTATTCACATTTAGATATAAGATCGTTATCTTTATCAGACTTAGTGGAACAAAGATACTTACTGTGAGCTTAGCGCTCATGTTCTTCGTAATACATTTATTTCTATTTTAACATGCTTAAATCTCTAATGTTGTGTTTAATTGTGTTGTTTCTTATTCAAGAAAGTGTTCCTATAAATCTTGATAGTAACGATCTCCAATAGAGTACAAGTTTCTGTTTTGTCTCTTCTTACTAGCCCTCGAAGTTATTAACCTAATGTTTGTATGTAAGTAAGTTAAGCACTAAGTTAAAGACTTCAGTACTTAAATTATTGCCTTGTTGCTTGTATTATTGTAACTATATACAATATCCCTTAATTCATATTGTTCCAAGATAACTATTGCTTGCATCCTATAGAAATCTTCTACTTGGAAGTGTCCATGACATTATAATTTTGGTTCTTGTAGTTTAGACACATCGTCTTAAGATGGAATACTACTTACCATCACTTTCATAAGTCCAAGGTAGATATATTATCAGTGTTATTCTAATAATTATAAACCTTGAGCATAGTTTACTTCATGGTAAAATTTACTATTAACAAGCTGTCTTAATTATAATAATTGTAGTTTATAATAACTATTAAGGTAGAATTTTTCTACTTAGAACTTCTAATCTGAGGTCTACATTAAATAAAACCAATATGACCAAGATTCATATACTATGCTAAGAACAAGCAAACATAAACAATCACAAACTATCTTTGCCAATAATGATAGGATATTTTATTATTAATATTGACAAGTTGAGCATACAAACTATTATTTGTGTAAGCTTACCCCAAGGTCGAGCCTTGTGATTGTTTAAATGTCATTGTTTAAATACCCTTACTCTTATAGTCAACGACATATATTATAGCTATTTTAAACCGTTAGTTTCAAGGTTTCAATAATATAGTTTTAACTTCAATATAATATGTAAATACTATATCTTCGTTTTTGCAAAGTATACATATCAATTGTTATAAAGAAAAGTTCTAATGCATGGTCGACTTTGGCATTATATATATGCAATAATAAACTGATTATTGAACACGCAAGTGAACTATAAACTTCGACCCTTGCATGGTTTAAATATTTGGAGGGAACGTGGGCACCTCTCGTCCATGCAATGGCGACATAAAAAGACTTGGAAACCCTACTCGTTTGTCATTTTCCTTTGGGGTTTTCGCTGATCTACGGCTGCTCTGTGTAATTGTCTTAGCGGCCATTAGAGGCTATTTCTATGTCTTTCTTACTCTGTGGCTAGTGTTTATTCTTACTGCAGTTTCCTTCCTCAGTCTTTTGCTTGTACATTGTCGTAGGTGTGCACCTTACTGCACAAATAGTTACTGTTTGTTGTGTTTTGGCTCTCGGCCTGTCCACAGTTCGGTCCTGTTCTTCTCATATCCTGTCACGAATTTGTGAGTCTTAAGCTCCTTTGTCACTATTTTTACTTCATGGTCGGCGTCGGGTTTAAAAAATTCGGTGTGTACATTGCTAAGTCGGTGACAGCTTCTTCGTTGCTTGATCATTCTTCTACTTACAGGTAAAAAATACAACTTGAATCTTAATATGGGTAAAATCCTTTGTTTATTTAGTAACACGGTTAGGGTTTTATTATTTTTAAGATGAGCCTTTTACTAATGCTCAGTAATGTGCTATGTACAGGAAAACAGTGACAGCTCCAGGCTTTGATGGAATAAAAACGATGGTCGTCTTCAGTGGACCCGTGGCCCCAACCGGTAAGCCCTAAGTTCAAAAATGGGTTTTTCCCTATTTGTAAAGAGGGTCGTTGATGGAGATCATACATGGATTGGAAGCCTATTTCAGTTTCTTGCTAGTTAATAGTTATTTAATATGATGATGCTTTACAGTTTTTACTTGTAAACCCTTGTAGTCATGATGGGCAGTACCGGCCTTCGAGCCATGACATGTATGTAGTTTTCTTGACTTGTAAAAAGGGATTATAGCCTTACGGCTTGATCATACTCTAGTTTTTAAATTAAAAGGGTCTCTCTCGTATTTATAGTTTTTAAGCGACTCCTATTTTTTATTACTCTGTTTATTATAATTTGACTCGTAAACGCTAATACTGTAAAGTAAGTTTTCTTCTTAACTGTCAGTGGAGTACATTTACTGTTAATAATATTTCTTGTAAGTAAATATTGTTATTGTAAAGACTATAGGTCAGTCGTAATGTAAAATTTATATTTTTATACTTACGTGTTCAGAATATAATAGTTAGGGTTTTAATGGAATGAAACCCTTGTATAAATATACACTTAATTTATTTATTAATTGAGCACTGTTTCCTATTTGTTTCTATTTCGTTATTACAGGAATATTGATGTTTATTAATCTATTTATAAAGTATAATAAAAGAGTTTACACATATACTACAAAGTTTTTGAGATAAGACTATGCTCAATCTATCGCATAGATTATAGTCTTTTTGTTTAATTTGTTTACTTAGTTATCAATGTATATGGTTAAATCTTTTATAAATTAATTTATAAGAAGATAAAAGAAAATTCATGGTTTCGACCCTCAGGTTATCTTGCACAGTTTACAAGCCTTTTTGTTTAATATAAAATAGTTTCTAAATATTATATTTTAGTTTTATTTTATCTAATGTTTATATTTATACTTGTTTTTACTTACTATTCCGTAGCTTTGAAGTTATTCAGAGATTTGTAAAGAATAGAACATTAACTTTGTAACTCTGTTTGCTTTTCATAAATAAGGGTTTATATACATAACCCTAATCTAGTTTGTATTAAGTAATAATTTAAAATTTATTAAATAGTTTATAAGATATATTGTATGCTTAGTAATTGGTATAAATACTTAAATGTTACCTTCAAATAAACTTTTGTTTGTATCAGTATACTAATACTTTAACTCTAGTGTAGTTTTACTATTTCTTTTCTGCATTTTTTATTTAGTTATACTTAAGTAAAAATAGTAAACACAATTAAATCACAAAACTCTTTTGCTTCCATAATATTTTAAACATTGAAAGAAAAATTACTCTATTATCTACAGTTACACAATCCTATCTACCATTTCCATTCACTTATCTACTTAAAGCAATCTATCTGTGCTAGAGTACAACCTGGTTTCCAGGTGTGGAAAAACATAGTTTAGAAATTTATTTTCATTCTAACACATTATTCTCTAAATCCATTTCATTTCTATAAAAATCTAATAAAATACTAACTCAAACATTTCACAAACTGAACTGTTAACATTCACATAGCAGTTAACTAAGATTTATTTAACTAACACAGTAAAATAAAATAAATTAGAACCTGTTGAGGATAGATGACAACAGCTTTAGGAGGTCATTCCTCCCTACTAATATCTTGGAGAATGCTCAAACAACGCTTTCTAAAGACCCCCGAGCCTGTTCCTGGTCTTCTTGGATGAGAACTGGTGGATAATGCAAACACTAGAACCCTCTGTCAATTGACTAGTTCAATACCTCAGTAATACACTCTACTCTCAGCAATATAATCTTCAGCCTAAAAACTGCACTAGATCAATCAAGAATTATCCCCTCAAACACTTTCCAAATTTTCCTTCCATTGAATTTCTCTGAAGTACATTCATTCAACTTGAATGATCACTTCTCTAGAATGAGTAGCCTTATCTCTCTTCAATGGGAATTTTTATAAAGATTGCCCAGGTCTTTTGGGTCATTTTTCATTAATTGAGCCATCTGCTCTGATTCCACTTTCTGGGGGAATCATGACCACAAATGTAGGGAATTTGCCACCTACAACAGTTGGAAGTGGTTTGAGGATGCTGCCACATGTTAGTTTGCTCTCCACCCAGTTTCCTCCACCAATTTGACCAGTAAACACTCTTTAACAGCTCTCCTAAGCTGTTGTCTCCTCCTTTATTTTTTTATAAATAAGATATTCAGAATTTACAATAAATATCCTTGACCCTACTGAGTCATCAATTACAACTTAGCATAAAATTTAACATATTGTCCTTAAATAATATTAAATTGTTTTTTTGCAAAATTGGGGTATGTGACATACACACCCCCTTAAATTATAACATCGTCCTCGATGTTATTTATTCTTCGTCCTCAGAATTCTCTTGGAATAGAATTGGATATGCATCCTGCATATTACTTTCCAATTCCCAGGTGGCTTCCTCTGGACTAAGGTGCTTCCATTGCGTCTTCACCTGACCAATGGTGCGGTTCTGAAGTGTGATCTCCCTCTGCCCAAGGATACAGTCCGGTTCCACCAAAAAATCTCCTTCTAGTTCGACCTATACATCATTCCAGTTAACAACATGAGTAGCATCATGAACATATTTCTTTCATACAGAAATGTGAAAAACATTATGAACTCTTAAATTTGGTGGTAATGCTAATTGATAAGATACATGTCCAATCCTGGACAGTATTTCAAATGGACCACAGTAACGAGGTGCTAGTTTTGCACAACTACCAAACCTCAGAGAAATATTTTTGGGTCTCACCTTGATGAACACATGTTCACCTACCTGAAACTCTTTTGGAGTTCTTTTAAGGTCTGCTTGACTTTTCTGTTGATCTTGTGCAAATTTCATATTACCTTGTACCTGCTTTACAATTTCTTCCATTTCTTTCAATATTTCAGGACCTAATGCTAATCTGTCCACCGGATTATTCCAAGAGATAGGACTGTTACACTTCCTTCCATACAATATTTCGAAAGGACTAAATCTGGCTGAGGCTTGATAATTATTATTATAAGCAAATTCCACCAGATGCAAATAATGCTCCCATTTACTTGGCTGATCCTTTAGATACATTCTTAGTAAATCTTCCAGTACTTGGTTTACTCTTTCAGTTTGTCCATCAGTCTGAGGATGGAACGAAGTACTAAAATTTAGTGTATTTTTTAATCCTTTAAACAGAGATTTCTAAAAGTTACCTGTAAATTTAGAACTACAATATTTGAACCTGATATCCGACGAAAGAATCCGACTTCATTCGGCATTTTGCATGGATGTGTCGCACAACAATCAATCTACAAGAATGTCGACAATAAAATATTTCTATCTTCGTCAATTATCTGACACTTGAGTGTCGAAATTTCGACTCTTGTAGTGGCGGTTATCCGACACTTCCATTTTGGATAGGCCTCGGATTTTTGACTCGTGTAGTGGAGGTTATTTAACACTTCCCTGTCGTATCTTCGACATCTATGAACCAAACACAAGTTGGATATCCAACCCATAAGAGTCAGATATCCGACGGTCCGTATAGAATTTTTTTATAAGGTTTACATGATTTTAAATTTTATGGTCCCATACTTTCAATGGTAACTATGTTCAAGGCATCGAATATTTGAGGCATGGCCATTATAAATATAAATTGTTTTAAAAATTTGGACATGTTTGTTGTGGAAGTGACAGATGATTGCAAAAATTATTTGTTCCTCGATGGACTTTTTCAAGAATAGTTTTATTGTTCAATGAGCGGTTGTGGGAATTTCTTGTTTTCATCAATAGACAGTTTGCTGGGAATTTTTTATTCTTCGACTTCTCTCCATTTGAAAAAACCTTGATGCATGGAAATTGATTTTTTAAGACAACTGGTTATATTCATTAACAAAGTTTATGACAAAATTTCAAATAGATTAAATATTCCGGATCCAAACGAAGACAACCGACAATTGCTTGCTAGACTATGGGATGCAGTGAAATGAAGGGGTGATGGAAAATGTTATTGTCCGTGTACTCAATGCAGGGGATTTAAGAGGAGAATAATATTGATCTCAATAGCCACAAATCATTGCAGGGAACATGGACACACTGAGGGGGGGAACGAATATCGTCCATTTGTAGGTTTAGCATTATAAACATTATTATATTCATTTTTTTTTGTAATTGTATGTATTATTATTTTTTCATATATTAATGTATATCTATTGATGTTTCCATGTATTTATATTAAAGGAAAGACACGCTATAGCATGTCGTCCAGAGGAACTGCTTTCAGAACAAGTTCAGGATCAGGATCATGGAGCGTGTATGTTTAATGGAGAACAAGTGAATGATCATATTGAACAAGATGATCATGCTGATAATGTAATTGAAGATGATGGTACAAATACATTGATCCATGATTCATTTAACATTAGAATGGATGATGATGATGTTGATAACGAAAATGATGATGAATTTGATGATGTTCACGATATACCTCTTCGCTATAAGGCATATGAACCCCTTTATGAAGGCTCCAAAACAAATCTTCTCTCTACTATATTGTTGATAATGAACTTGAAGGTTATGAATGGTCTTTCAAACATTGCAATCACACGTATTCTAAGGTATCTAAAATAATCTATCACATATATAGGATTGTGATAAATTTTATTTTCATTCCTCTAATAATTGTATTGTTAACTCATTATTGATCATCGTACGGATGAAGCGTGTTTCGTTAATATTATTTATTTATTACATTAACAATTTTTTTTTTTTTTGTAGCTTGATAGTTGATTTTTTGTTACCACCATAAAATATTTTACCTCGCACATATCGAGATTTATCTTCCATAATGAAAGATATTGGAATGCATTATGAAGCAATTCATGCATGTCCCGATGACCATGTTATATATTATAATCAGCATGAATTTGCAACAGAATGTATAGAATGTCATGTAAGTAGATATCGTATAAATAAAGTAACAAAAAAGGTGCCTCAAGAGGTTCTTCATTATATTCCCATCATTCCACGTTTGCAACGACTATTCAGGTGCAAAAACATAGTGCAATTTATGGATTACCATGCCAGGAACAGAAGTCAAGATGATGTTATCCAAATGCCTGCAGATGGTACTTCTTTTAGAGATATTGAGGAAAAGTGGCCTCACTTTAAAGAAGAACCACGTAATCTTAGGATTTCTTTGGCAACATATGGTGTTAATCCATTTGCACAGATGAAATCCATTTACACGGTGTGGCCTATTTTTGTTATCAACAATAACATTCATCCATGGTTGTCAATAAAGAGGGAGCACATAATGTTGTCGATGATTATTCTAGGATTTATTGATGAAAACTGTTTTATTTATAATTTAGTCATGGAATCTCATTTGTTGTAATATGTATCTTAATTTCATATATATATCTATTATTTTACTTACCTCTTCTGCATGGTTTATATATCTTAATGGTTCTCATAATGATATATTTTATATGTTCTTCAAATTATGAATCAGGTAAGTTCCAAGTCAAAGATATGAATGTATACATCAAACCTCTTATAGATGAGATACTGAAGCTATAGAATGGCATAACTATGTATGACATATCTAGAACAATACAACAAAGGCAATTTCAATTCCATGCAATGGTTGTATGGACAATACACGATGCCCCTGGGTTAACTTCATTTTGTGGTTTGTAATTTTAAGTTCCGCTTTCATTGCATTTAATGATATGGATTAGTTAGAATATTTTATAAATGAACATATTTGACATAGATATTCCATATGTAAATATTGTAGGTCTTCAGACAAAGGGTAAATTTGCATGTCCAGTTTGTGGTCCTAAGATAAAATCTCAACATTCAAAAAGCTTAAGAAATGAGGTGTTTGATGAGTATAGGCATTTCCTCTCTAAGAATCATAGGTATAGAAAAATTGAAAGAAATATTTTCAATGGGAAGCAGGAGACTGCATTAAAACCACAGAGAATGACACCTCACCTTTGGAAGATGCAATACAATAGAAATCGTCATCATGGTACGTATGGATCATCGTATATGAATTTTTATGTATTTTAATTTTTATTATGAGTTGTTTGTTGTAGTGGCCATATTTGATTTATGATGTAATTTATTAATTATAAACTAATATTCATGATGTCCATCATGATCATGAAGGCATTAATGGTCTTCCATGAGGAATGAAAACTTATCCTATTCAATTCAGTAGGTTTCCCTACTATGAGCACCTACAAATTGCTCATTTGTTTGATATAATGCATATCGGAAATAATGTTACTGAAACCTTATGGTGACTACTAAAGCTAAGGAGTGAGAAAGATAAATTTGTGAAAGTGTGCAAAGACATTCAAGAAAGCAACCATGCAATGAAAGACGTCATCCAATTTCATACCAATGGAGAAAAAGTTAATATAAACTCAATTTCATGGATGTTTATGGAGCAACACAGCAATGTTGTCAAAGAAGTAATGCGGAAAATTAAATTTCCCACCAGTTTTTGTGCAAGCTTGAAGAATATCATAACTAAAAAAGGTGATTTTGCGGGGGTCAAAACACATGATTGGCATGTCTTCATCAAGGTAATTATTATTGTTATGTCCATATACATTTTTCTTGTTTGTATACTCTTTTTTTAATAAATGGCGTGGTTTGTATATTGATACAGTATGTTCTACCTCTCTCTCTCCCGGACAACTTCAACAACAATGTCAAACAAGTTATATATAATCTTGGTAAACACATGAGGTAACTAGCGATTACTTGCATGTGCTTAGTGTTTCTTTACTTGCATATATTGTAATTTAATGTTTGTTTTTGTTAAATATCGTTATTGGTTTGAATCACTTGTATATGGTTGACATCTAAAGAAATCCATAAAGAAGATATAAAGTATTGGAGGAGAGAAATTCCTTGTCTCATGTGTGAAATGCAGAAGCATCTACCATCAACATTTTTCAATGCACAGGAACACTACCTCATACACCAAGTTGAGGAGATTTAGTTGTGTGGACCTGTGCACTCAAGGTCCATGTGGATGGTTGAGAGGCACTTGAAGTTTATGAAGGGTTTGGTGAGACAACTAGCACATCCGGAGGGTTCTATGATGGAAGGATATATGGTATACCAAAACATGTTGTATGTTAGTGAATATATTCATATTTTAGCATCAAAGCTCAATTTACATTGCATTTATGATTTGGACTCCAATAACAAATTTGAAGGGGAGCAACTGAAGGGGAAAGGTATATTGAGGAAGCTGACAGGTAATTATTAGCTAGGATTTTTATTATATCCTTCATATGCTAATTGTATTTTCTAGTCATAATTGCTTCAATTAAGAGCATATACATCTTTGTTCAGGAGATTTACACATTTCTTCGATTTTAATGGTAATTGTCATTAAATAGTTGGTCGAGAATGGGATGCAATTCATTTATACATCGCAAAAAATATTGACTAGATGAAGGTATGGATTGAACAATGCACACAACCGGGTCATGGAATATCATGGGAAGGTGTGGCTTCATTGGTAAAAGAAGCACAACGCAATGGAGATAAAAATCTAACAGAGAGGGAAATCAATTTGGCATATGGTGTAAAAGCTAAAATGGCAAGTATATAATTAATCAAATATCCCTCTAAATCTTTTATTTTGCAAATTACTTATTGACGTACATGTTATTTTTTTCCATGTATTGTTGCATAAGGACTAATTGGTTGTGTAATTTTTTCATGTATTGCTTATTGCAGGTAAAACACCATAAGGCTATGGTCTACAATGGATGTAGATATTGGATCAAAAAACTGGATGAAACAAAAAAAACATCAGATTCTGGGGTTTCGGTTGTCTTTGAGGTTACCAATGTTTCATCTAGAACTGACAGACAACCAGAAGTCTCATAAAATTGATACTATGGGTATTTCCAAGATATTATACAGTGTGACTTTAAATCCTTATTGTAGTTCTATTCATTGTCAAATGGTACAGGTTACAATTGAATCAACGTGATCCCGATAGAACTATGTTCTTCCAAGCCAATGTGAACAAGTATTTTACTTATAGGTTCCAGGTAGAGCAGGCTGGTCATTTGTTGTGAGACACGATCCAAGGGGAAGGCCGGTAAAGTATAACCTAGATGATGGTAATGAAGAGGGTTCTCTGGAAGAATAATATGATGATGAAGAGCATGATCAACTTGAGTTAGCTGATGATGATGATCCAACAGAATATGTCCAAGGAATAGTTGAATCAGATGATGTAGCAGACAATGCCATTGAATATTATTTCGATGATGACACGATGAGCGTAACTGATGATGATGACGATGATGATATGACCAATCCTTACAATGTTGACACACATGATGATACAAATGGTGCATCATCTTCATCATCTTCATCATCGTCGTCATCATCATCATCATCTTTCTCATGATGATGATACTCATCATCAACATCATCATCATCCTCATCCTCATGATGATGATTATCATCATCTTCATCATCGAGATCATCATGATCATCATAATCATGATCATGATCATAATCATTATCATTGTCTTCATCAGCATCATAATCATTGTCATCATCATCATTGTCATCGTCGACATCATCATTGTCATCATCATCATCATTATCATCATAGGCATCAACATCATAATCATCACCATCATCATCAACATCATCATCATCAACTTCATCACCATCATTGTCATCATCATCATCATCATCACCATCATCATCAGCATCATCATCATCAACTTCATCACCATCATCATCATCATCATCATCATCATCATCATCACCACCACCGTCATCTTCATCATCATTTTCATCATCATCATCGTTGTCACGATTGACATCATCATCATCTTCATCATCATCATCATCATCATCCTCGTTGTCATGATCAACATCATCATCATCATCATCAACAAGATGATCATCATCAACAGAATCATGATCATCATCACAATCATGATCATCGTCATAATCATAATCATCGTCTTCATCAACATCAACATCATAATCATCATCATCATTGTCATCGTCTTCATCAGCATCATAATCATCACCATCATCATCATCATTGTCATCATCGACATCAACATCATAATCTTCATCACCATTGTCATTGTCATCATCATTATCGTCCAAGGAATAGTTGAATTAGATGATGTAGCAGATAATGTGGTTGAAGATTATTCTGACGATGACACGATGAGCATAACTGATGATGATGATGATGATGATATGGCCAATCCTTACAATGTTGACATAGATGATGAAACAGATGGCACACCATCTTCATCATCATCGTCATCATCATCATCATCGTCTTCCTCATGATGATGATACTCATCATCAACATCATCATCATCGTCATCTTCATGATGATGATGATCATCATCAAGATCATCATCACCATCATAATCATGATCATCTTCATCAACATCATAATCATCGTCATCATCATCATCATCATCATCATCATTGTCATCGTCAACATCATCATTGTCATCATCATCATCATTGTGATTGTCTTCATCATCATCATCATCATCGTCATCGTCGACATCATCATTGTCATCATCGGCCTCAACATCATAATTATTACTCTTATTTATCAAAAATATTACTATATAATAACATCATTGTCATCATCATCATCATCATCATCATCATCATCATCAACAACATCATTAACATCATCATCATCATCAACAACATTGTCATCATCGACATGAAAATCATAATCATAATCATCATAATAAAAATATAAAACATATAATATATAATAAAAATATAAAACATCATAATAAAAATAAACATATAATAAAAATAAAATAAAATATATATAATAAAAATAATAAAACATATAACATATAATAATATATAATAACAAATCACAAGTGTATTTGGACATTGTCGCAACTCGTTTTGGACAGTTTAGTTCAGTTTGGAGGTTCTTGTGAATTTGGGAGTAGGTTCGTTGGAGCACAGGGTTTAGCATTGGAGCTCACGATTGATAATTGGAGGTCAGGGTTGAGAATTGGAGCTCACCGTTGATAATTGTAGCTCATGCTTGAGAATTGGAGCTGACAGTACAAATTTGGAGCACACGGTTCACATTTTGGATTTGGAGCTCATGGCTCAATGGGTAAGCATCATGACCTCCTTTTTTTGGGCATGCTGTGACAATGGTTTTTGGGCATCCTGTGACAAGGGTTTTTTTTTGCACACTGTGATGTTTTCTCCTTTGTGGAACAAGCTTGAATGCAAATAGACCCTTCCTCATTTAGTGGGTTATGAACTTGTTGTTCATAACAGACCTTCTTACCTTACAAATGAGAAACTCATTGTTTGGGTCATGAACTTAGAATAGGGCTTCATGCCACACCCCCTCTCATATCTATGACTCACTATTATAGTTATCATTCATTTTGTAGCACATCTATAGCGCATAGGATAAAAGACAACTAAAACGCCCCGTTTTCCCGGGCGTATTTTTGATAAAACATGATCAGATTTCTGCTGGAGAAAGGTTATTTTCACAATTTTACAATTTCTACAATTGTATGTGATTGTCTCTGAGTAAATCCATGATTTTAAAATGACCCAAATCGCTGGAATTATGATTTAACCACTTTAAATTTCGATTTAGACCAAAATTGATTTTCCGAATTCCGGCGGGTTGGTGGCGTTTTGGATAGCATTTATACTGCTCCCATCTATAGATGTAATTACGCAATTTATCTAGTTTTGCATAGACAAGCTTGATCAAAGAAGTACTTCGAAGAGACTAATTATCCGAACCTATCGAACGATTAAAATAGAACTAGGAAATTGGGGCCCCTGACTACAACTAGTAAAATCCCTCTTAAGGTAAGGAAGGTCAGACTATCTTATGGGAATAATAAGGGAATAAATACTTCCACAATGAGGAGGTATTACTTCACAAGGAGGTATTAATTTTTTGTATGAATTGAACGTCCTATCGGCTGGTTTCCTATCAACAGTTCTCTTTTGAGTGTCCGGTCGTTGAGCACTTCGTGCACCAGATGTCCTGACCTTTGAGGTTTAATTCTTTTAGAGACTTCTGCACGATCTCAAGTTGTTCTTCTAGTTTGTGATCAGTGGAGTATGCTGGTATGTCCTCATCTGTTTCCACTTGGAGAGCTTTTGTAAGCACATATTCATAAGACTTGAATGTTTCCAGACTTATGTGTCGACGAATTTTCTGAGATAAGCCTGCAAGAAACCACTGGATTAATAATTGTTCATCAATACAATAGTCCAGTTGGATAAGAAGGTCTTTCCAACGTTTATCATAATTGCGAATAGTTTCTCCTGGCTTCTGCAATGTTGTTTTTAGTTTCTTTATAGCCAGATGTTTTGCATCTGGAGTTTTGAAAAATGATAGAAATTATGCTTTAATCTCGGCTTTGGTTGCTCGGGGTTCTCTTTCAGAAAAGGTCATGTACCAAGTTAATTCCCTTTTCCTCAAGGCACCATCGAACTGCACCATCTGTCTATCTTCATCAGTAACTTGGTTATCCTCCCAAGTCGATTCACATATGAACCAATGTCGTCTGGGGTCCTCATCACCCTCATATAGAGGAATGTGTGCTGACCCGTGACCCATGTCGAAATCACTGTCACTACTTTCAGGAGGTGGCGATGGTGGAGGTGGGGGTGGGGGTGGTGGGGTTATTTGTTTTTTCCTCTCTCCAGAACTATTGTTGACAAAAATCTCATTCCCATTGGTTTTTTTTGTCATTTCATCTTCGACCAACAGTCGCTTGGTTTCGACCTCTTCTGTCGATGTCCAACTGCAATTATTTGTCTACAGTTCTGAATATTCTATTTCCTCCAAAGCTGTATTTTGCAAGGGGGGTGCTCCTTCATGTGCCGGTAAAAGTAAGTGGATACTTCGGTTGGAGGGTACTTCTTGAAAGGTAACCCAATTTCATTCTTCTAGTCGACGGATAATAAGATGTCTACCAGTGTATGTCTCGTCGTCTAGTCGACTCCATATACCAAAGTCACCAGCTCCTAGTCGGAGGTCCTCTTCGACAATGGATTCTATCTAGGTACATGGATTCAATGGAGATAGAGTTGTTCCTTCTTGGGGAGCTTCTAATTGGAGAGCTTCTTGCTGCTCTATCCACATATCTTCTTCCGTAGGGGACACCTCTTTTTCCATGCCTTCTTCTTGTCGGTGATGACCCGACTCTAGCGGATTTCTTTCCTAGTTGGTCATCCTAGTACTCATTCCTCTGTGCAGCGCTAAGGTTCTTTCTCTTCTTTCTTCCCTTCTTTGTTGTCTCTCCTCCCTCTCTATTTTATAGAGGTCCAACATACCTTTGTGTGACACTGTCTTCTTGATTTCCTTTTAGTCGACTTCTCATTACTGGTGATTGGTATCTTCTTTTAGTCGACTAGAATCCACTCCACTTTATCCTGACATATGACCATCTACCCCCCCATAGCCTACTCAACGCTTTAGAAAGCCCGGATAGTTCAGTCTACTTGCTTAGGAAGTATTCCCACTCCCTTTCTGCAATGAATTTTTCCCACCTCTTTTGTTTTTTTGCCCAGTTAGGGTTTAATGGCGGTCCGCGAAGTGATGGACGAGGTTCAATAATATGACCTACTCCCTTCTCGATTAGGAATTTAAAAAACAAGGTCAGTAAGGAACACAAGAATTGCTTAGTGAGGTCTGTGTAGAATTTATTCTTGATGGTTTCCACAGAAGTTCTTTCTTCGACTGCTTGTTCCTCGCAGAATTCATCGGCGATTTTTTTCGAACCACTCCGACAAGTTTGTTCTTCCCCCACAAATCAGTTTTTCTAGCAACTATTGATCTTTAGTCCCTTTCAGCTTTTTCATCCAGGAGTTTCTTCAGAAGTTGGGGCACTGATTCTACAAACTTCTCATGTGTCTTTGTAAAGAATCTTGCTTTTGCTTGTGCGGTCATTAATCTGTTTCTTCGTGCGTAATTCTACAAATAATTTGCAACTTTACGTTCCCACCAGTCCTTAATCTCTTGTTTTGATATCATCTGTTTGCATACATTTCAAACATGTATTACCAGCAACGGAACCAATGTTGTAATCTCACAGATCACTTAAGGTTACCAATAATACATACCAAAACATACATACATAACAGAGACAAGAGATAAGAACAAGTAGAGGAATTAACAGATTATATTAACATGAATGGATCCATACAATACAGAGAACTGAACCAAGTTCTCATCTAGTTCAACATCCTAATATATATGATTTACAAACAGTTACAAAATAACTACATGTCGGTTCGGTGAACCGACGCGACCTTAGGTGGCCGACCTAATCTCTAGTTTAGTCGATTGACCGACTTAGTCGACTGATTGACTAAGTCGGCTATCGTTCAAGTCAGCATACTGACTTGCTCCTTTAACAGACATGCATATTCTTAGCTAGGGTCATAGAATACTTATCCATTTGCAGATGTATTCTTTCATCATTAATGAGGAATGGGGGCTCCCTTCTCTGAGTTGACAGTCCCTCGGTTTTCCATGCAACTCCTTTTTACATTCCATATCCCATGTATGTCTTACTAACATAATATTTACCATCTCACTCATATTGTTTACCAATCATGTAGTGCAGATTGGACATTACCAAAATATCCAATGGAGTTTCACTCGATACCCATTTCCAAGGTATGGGATCATTCCCATTAAGTTTGGCTCCTGCAGGCCATCACACATGGTTTTCCTGCAATGTGTATTCCTAGAACACTTATCAAGTAGCCAAACAATCAACATTATTTAAAAATACAATTCAAATCTGATTGTTCCATAACCAATCAATGGTACTAACAATTAAATTCAATATGAATTTGCAACTCTATCTACTACAGAAATGGATTTGCTTAGAAATGAGGCTATCCTCATATTGTTTGTCTCATGTAAGTGGAACTACTCTTCCCATTATAATTTTATGCTTACTAGCATAGCATGAACATCCACTTATAATACGTCCTCCTAACACAATTCTATGCAAGCCAATGATGATTAGTAATTATCAGCAAATTCTCAAATCTGAAATCTACAAGTCCAAATTGACAATCCGTTCTGCACATAAACTAGTTTTACAGCCATGAGAATCTTCTCATGAGGTTTGGTTCTTTCACATGGTAGATTCCATCCTTCATCATGGACTTACCCACATTGCCATGCCCAAAACAATCTACCTGCAATCTGAACTTCAATCAGCCAAACACTTTGTAAGTCTCTACGCATATAATATTTCATTGTTGCAACAATCACTGAAGCATTTTCAGAATTATAACACTCCAGAATTCAAACACTTCTAGCTATTAACATATCAATATCACCAAACTCATTTACTTCACGTGAATCATAATCATACTAAAATTGCAAGGTGCAGTCACATCATTAATGAAATTTAAATGAAACTTTTAGATACTCATTATTTCATAGTCATATCATTTATACCACTTTGGACTTCCACGGAGCATTCTTGTAGCCCATCGATCGTGACTACCTTCTTCGTGCACTTACTATTCTGCATTCATAACATCCCATGAAATGATCCTATAATTATCACCAATTCATCATTTCATTCGTTATTTAGTCATAATAACACAGGCACCATCCCTGTGTATTCATGCAATGCATCACAACATGTGTACCCATACTTATGTATGCATCTTTACAACATCTACTCAAACTTTTCATATGTATCCACTCAATGCATAATCACAAGATTTATAAAATCTCTTAATGCATATTCACTCAATTCTACCTTGTATTGATTCATGAATACTATGCATTCAAACATATTATGGCCTAACCACGACTACCTCATATGGGATGCATTACTATAATCAAGACCACCAGTATTCACTTGGTTTGGTTATTAAATTCATAGCAACATTCACAAGGCATGATATATTTCTATATGAATGTAGTCTAAATGTTTAAACAGCCACATGGTATGAGATCTCTTGCCTTCACCACTCCATGCCCCACCACACTATGGCAATATGTCGTTCATATGAATGCATTCATTCCTAAACGCAAACCATTCCATGATTAGTAAATATGGTTCAATGGATTCTTACCCAATCCCCTTCCAACACTTATGCAATTATCATAATTAAACCATTATCTGCATGGATCTTACTTATGCCCTTGATATTACCAGTTTAGTTGGTCTCTTACAGAAGATTGCAGAATTCTCTTACCAATTTCTTGATCATTGATTTGTTGCCTTATATCCTTTTTTCATAAGGTGATTAGGATTCTGCAAAATCTTTAATAACATAGTTGTTAGCTGCATAACATTCACATGAATTGTACATTACTTACCTTCACTTGGAAAAAAAATCATACATTGACAACTTTTCCCAAAACATATAATTTTCTTTCACAAAGAACAACTGTCTCAAGGGGACGATAGGGGTTAAGAGGGCTCGCCCCCTTGTTGCTTCTGCCACTGCAGGGTGGGTTGAGGGCAATGCCCGCTTTTTTTTTGTAAATCTTTCGATTTCGTGAAATCTGGTGCATAACCACGCTTGCATTTGTTCATTTTTCTAACCCTGCATATCTCACTGAAAAATGTGCTAAAAATATCTATTTCGGAGCAAATTTCATTTTCCTTCCGACTTATCCTTCTGCTACATCGAATAATTTTTTTTATTTGACCCGCCGTAGCGACTCCATATTCATCTTCCATCCCCTGCTTCTCATCGGCTCCATCTTCATCTTTCTATCATCACACATTGACTTGGTCTTCAACACTCTGCTGTCGCACATCGGCTCAATCTTCAAATTTATCCCGTCGCACATCAACTCAATATTAAAATTTCTTCCTCTACACATTGGCTCGATCTTCAAATTTCTTCCGCCGCAAATTAGCTCAATTTTCAAATTTCTTTCGCCGCACATCAGCTTGATCTTCAAGTTTCCTCCACTGTCGTCGGCTCGATCTTCAAGTTTCTTCCACCGTCGTCGACTCCTTCTTCTTTTTCCTCCCATCACTAAGCCAACACTTAGATGAATTTTCTTTCTTCCTTCATCTTTTATATTCAATAGAAAAAACATCGGCATTCACCTGTCGTTGCAGCTCAGGGCCCAGCTTCCACCCGATATTGCGTCTCGAAGCCCAACTTCCGCCTGCCATTACAGCTTGAAGCTCGACTTTCTGTCGTTGTTGCGACTCAAAGCTTGACTTCCGCCTGCCATTGCGGCTCAGTTCTCGACTTCCACCCATCGCGCATCGGCTCTTCTCAGCTAACAACTAAGAATTTTCACACTTATAATTTTTTTTCCTTCTTGTAGGCTCCATCTTGCCCACGTGGCTGTCGTTTCGGCTTGCTTTTATCTAATCTAGCCAATGTATTGACTCATCTTCAATCATCAAAACCGACAAGGGAGATTCCTCTTCCAACACTTAGAAAAATTTCTACTATGGATGTTGTTAGCTGGATAGATAAGTTGGTTCTTCATGGCCCATTGAGGGGATCTACCTTTCGACGATGATCTTTCCAAATCTGCCGCCAGGTTGGAGAAAATCCAAACTTTCTCTTCACAGAAACCTTGTTGAGCTGCCCATCATTGCAGAATCATTGATGTCATTGGATCCTCTCTTGGGAATTCAACCGTCACCATGGATCCCTTTAGGAAACACAGACACCACTGCGGCTCGCTTTTTGGAACCCAACAACTATTGCGGCGATCTCAACCGCCACATGAGAATATTCAACACTTAGAAAAAATTTAGAAATTTTTATGTATGTCATCTTTTTCCTTCTGCTGAGCACAGAGGTTGATCTTGCCTCTTTCAGCTGTTCATCTTGGCCCATTGAGGCCCAATACATCAACCTTAGGCTCTGATACCATACTATCATGTCCCCACCCCTCTACTCGATGGAGAGGATGCATCTAACATTATCAACCTAGGAAGTCTAAGCCCCATGAACATAATATATAAAAGAAATTGCCTTGAAATAAAACATTCATATGTATAAACAGATGCATAATGCAATATACAACGAAAGCAAATCCATTAATCCAATACATTCTATTCAAGCATTTAATGTGTTCATATAATTTCATAACAATATACAGTCGAGGAAACAAAATATAAGGGATTACTTATCTTTGAAAGAAGTTTGTCCTGCAACCATCTATGTCGCTGCAATGTTCCTCCCAACAATAGGCCAAGGTGCTCTTTAGTCTCTCAGCAACAATTCCACCCCCGAACTGGGAACAATTTCCCCAAGGAATAAGGAGAAATAGCATATTTTCCCCATATCCAAGGATACATTAAGACTCAGTGAAGCCAACAAAGTTGGGTTTACCAGACTCACACAGGGAGTGGGTTACACTTTAGCCAAAACACATGAGACACGGCCAAGCCAACATATGGGTTTATCAAGCTACTAGCCAAGCCATCCTTCCATTTGGGTTTATCAATTTAGATTCCACACAAGGATGCACACATAACAATCTCAGTATGGGATCAGCAAAACATGACAAAGGCCAAGGATTACACATGCACACAGTAATTTACGAATTTTTGAGCATTGCCAGTGACAGACTGACTGTTGCAAAATACCAAAACGAAAAACGTTGTTGGTCAATTCATTAAAAAACACCAAATCGTATTCAGGGCATTCCTGTTCAGGAAAAAGACTGGAAGAATAGAGAAAAACATGAAAGAGAACAATGATGAATAGAAAAACTAAAATCATGAAAGAAAACAGATTCGCATAACTGGAGAGAATCATCCAGAGTTCAGACACATAGTAGTTTTTCCTTTTGCATGAATGAAGATTGGGATCCCCAAAACGTTACCCCCAGTCAAAATCGTGAGGGGAAGATGAAACGCCCATGCATGAGGAAAAGGAAGGAGTTTTGTGTTTTCTTACTCAAGAAAATAAAAATAAAAAACGTTTTTCCAAAAATGGTGCTCTTCCCATTTCGAATTTCTTCCCACTCTTCCAATCCACCACTCCTTTATCCTTAGGAAAATCATGCCTCCATCTCATTTAGTTGCGTTCACATAGCTGGATGTAGGTTTTTAATTAATATTTCAATTTTAACATACTGCCCAACTTTTAATGTTCAGCTGGCATTAAATATCATCGTCCCAGCCTTAATTGCCGAAGCATAACACTAAATCAATGGTGGGGCTTTTTCCTAGCTCCACACCATGATTATTTACATCATTTTATTAAATGCAAATGGGTTCAAAACCGAGGTGTTACAATATGTTTATACTTGTCAATAAAATATTCAAATTCTACATGGTATCTACTACAGCATGTGTTCCTTGAATGTACCTGTTGAGGCCTGTAAATTCGCAGGCGGAAACAGTAAGGGATTCTCCCCAATCAACGTTCCCAACTAGCCCACTGACTGTTTGGTATAGGGAATCCGTCCGGTTTGCGGTCCGGCTACCGTAGGTCAAAGTAACAAACACAGGCTTTACCGGTTGTGGCCCGGCCCACCGAGTTTTTTGTATTTTGACTTAAATGAATGATATGCACATGCCTAACTAAATGCAGGCTGGTCTAAATGCAGGGAGCAGTCACAAAGTGATGCGCAGGTTCTTACCTCTCGTCTTGTGCTCACAAGCAACCAAACCAGATACGAACAGAAATAACTAACTACCTAAACTATCCCTACAGAGCGAGGTTATCATCTTGACTGAGCAATACATTATCACACACAGTAAGAAAAATCACAGATAGCTGATGCTTCTCTCACAGCACATGAAAGCTTACAAATATTCAAATAACCAGGTAGCCGATCATTCTATAACAACATTTATTGCTCTTAGTGAAATTGCATCCCAGAAACTACTGAAAAATAGTTAACAAGAACGTAGGTTCAAAACATCAACTATTCTTACAGCAAATGAAATACAGCTGAAAAAAAAATAGTTCATCTTCAACATTATTCATCGAATGCTTCGGTACATTCCACTTCTTTACTCTTTCTAGCAGACAAAATTGCAGTTCACTTTGCAAAATGAAATAGTTCCTCTTACAAGCCAACGATTACAAAATTTTCTCAGGAAAAAGCCCCCTTTTCCTCAGGCTTCCCGTTATTTAAACTACAAATCCTGTCTCCTGGGATGCCCTCGGTGTGTGACCTTTCAGCGTCCCTCCACGATTCATTTGCTTTTCTGGTCGTTTCGCCTTCCCCATCATTTCCACAGGCGTTTATTTTTTGACAGTAACTGCTAAAATTGCCCCATCGACGCCTCTGTCATTCGTTTATGTTGTCCTTTTCTGCGTGGTACTTTGCTTCAGTGATTCATGGGATGATTTCTGCATACAAACTTGGTGCATTATCCACTAAATTAAGACATTAGGCATCAATAATTTTTTAAATTATAATGATACATCCACAACGAGCTAGCCTGGTTCATCTGGGTGAGGGGAAATGCGTAGGCTCGGGATGGCAACAAATAGGTAAATCAGCAGTCGGGTGATACACGGATCGGATGGGACAAGGCTTCTGCACCGGATGGGAGAAGGCTCCAGGAGACGCAATGGCGGAGGAGCGTAAGAAACGGGCAAGTGGCAACGCAGGCGACCAAGGAAATCGGACGGTGGAGAGGAGTGGGTTGGCGGATAGAATGCTCCGTCACCTGCAACGGCAGACGGGCCGCAGGTCAGAGACAGGCGACGAGGGAGAAGAAAGTTCGGGTGAGGGACGACTGGTCGGACGTCGGATGAAACTCGTGTCGGCGGCTGACTTCATCTCCCCAGCCGCAACGTCGGGTAAGAAGAAACTCGGGAGAAGCGATTTGAACAACCACGAATCGGGTGTCGGGTGACACTTCAATCGGGCGGAAACTTTGGTCTAGGAGCCGCAACGGTGGGTGAGATAGGACTCAACTTCTTCCAAAAGAGGCCCGATCCAAAGAGAAAAACTAACAGCACTAAGGCCCAATTACAGTCAAAATTGAATTCTTTCTTTAAGGCAAAAAATTCATACTCTACGGGTACCAGAACAGACCACGCGACTCAAGCTAAGCTGGACGAAGCAATCAAAAAAGCGGGCAATCAACTTCAAATGCAGAGATAAGCTCAAAGACACCGAGCTTTCACCAGTCGATCCAAACAAATAATGATAAGGAGGGGTCCCAGAGTTTAAGTGAAAAGTTTAAAATCGGGGAAAAGGTTGCGGCAGCAACAACTGGCGATTTCCTGGTGAACCTAGATCTCTGGGTGGTTTCTTCCTTGAAAAGCAAACTGTCCTAAAACAAATGTATCCATTGAACTCTTCCAGTTATACGTATTTCTCAGTAACAGAAGTGTGTACCTTGATCATTGATATCAGTCCAATTTGGGTGATGAAAGTCAAGATTCTAGAGTCCGGATAACTTTGCTGAGGCCAAAATATGAGTTCATTATTAATTTTTTCTTCAGGTAGCTAGTAACATTGGACACCACAGGATTGTAGAAGGTGATGAACAGAAACGTTCATTTGTTCCTCATTCCCATGCCATCTTAGAAGCTTTTGTGCTTTTCAGATTTTGTCCTCTTTTAATGAGAGTCTTCATGCATGCCTTTCTTACTGAATTTTCATCCAGGATCCTCTATCCCATAGTTCCCTTTTGTGTGAGTGATGTGCTTAAGGTTTCAGCTCACGGACGGAGAGGATCATTGGCAGATTAGTACTTTATGATCTGGATTTAACTTTGGAGCATGATGCTTTTATAGGAATTCTGACTCTTATTTGCCTTCTGGCATTTATTTCCTGGCATGGGATCATTTAGATTTAACACCCTGTTCATCTTGCTCTTCTGCGTGGGTCCCCTGTCATCGCCCCTTAGATTTTAAGTGTAAAGTGCGTGGAGCCTCAGCATAGCATTCTAGACTTTTGAATCTGATTGACCTTACAGGAGGTTAAGCAGGACCTCAATGCACACAAAGATTTCGAGAAACTATTTGGTGGAAGAAATTCACATGGAAACCACAGTCTAACTATTCAACAAATGTTTACCATTTCCAGAAATGTGAAGTTCCCCATATAACCACGAGTTAACCACCTTTATTGAAAACAAAACTCACTTAAAACAAATGAAATCCTAACTCAACACAGTTTAATTATGTACAAGTCAGAAAGCTCAAAACAACTTAAGAAAAATAAGGTTTGAGAACCAAACCATTAACTGGCAGGTTCTCC
>LPNX011155353.1:38341-48533 GCA_001517045.1 Pseudotsuga menziesii
GGTTCAGTGATCATTACAGGCTTTAGAGGTGCTGCTGCTCTGGGTTGTCTTCCACCACATCTTTGGCAAGTATCACATTTTCTGACGTGCGCATGGGCATCCCTGAAGAGTGTTGGCCAATAGTAACCGGCCCTAAGTATTTTATGGGCTGTAGTGTCTCCTGAATAATGTCCACCGGCCGGACCATCATGTAACTCAGACATTACTTTCTCGGCGTCTTCTCTTTCCAAACATCTTAGAAGGACTCCGTCATAGTTTCTTCTAAATAATATGCCTTCTACGAGTTGGTAAGAAGCTGACTTTAGACGCAAAGCTCTTCTTTGTTTGGAGCTCCAATGTTCAGGAAATACCCCTGACTGCAGGTAATGTACAAGGTCTCTATACCACGATTCAGGAGCTGTGAATAAGGGACAAACATCCATTACGTGCAATTCAACTTTGTTATCCCATGCCTGTTCTTCACCATTACTGCTTCCAGTCATCAGCTTGCATAGCCCCTGACCTTTCACTATAGTGGCTGGTTTGAATTCCAAATCATATTCTTGAAGGGCTGTTACCCAGTTGCCCCTTCTTTCTCCCAATTCCTTTTGAATGAGAAGGGATCTTACGGCTGGGTAAGGGACTATTACTTTGGTTCGATTCTTTAGTATATAAGGTCTGAATTGCTTGACTGCTTTAAATATTGCATATGCCTATTTGTCGATGGCTGGGTAGTTTAACTCAGCCCCTTGTAGCCCAGTGCTCATGAAAGAAATTGGGAATTCATCACCCCCATCTTCCTTTTGCGTAAGTACGGCTGCCAATGAATCATCGGACGCAAAAGTATACATAATGAAGTCTTTGTCAAAATCTGGACTTTTAAGAGAGGGTGCATGTGCAACAGCGGTCTTGATTTTACTGAAAGCATTCTTTTCAGTCTCAGTCCATTTAAACTGTGCATTTTGCTTGACCATCTGCTGCAATGGTTTGACAATCTGGGCAAAATCAGGCACGAATCTTCTTACAAAATTTATTGTTCCCATGAAGGATTGCATTCCCTTCTTATTATGAGGCATGGGAATCTGTTCAATGGCCTTAACCCTTTCTGGGTCTATAGAGATACCTTCCTTAGACACTATATGCCCCAGTAACTTGCCTTCTGTGACAGCGAATATGCACTTTTTTGGATTGAGGGAAATGCCATACTTCCTGCAGCGTTCAAAGATTTTCTTTAGGTGGAACGCGTGCTCCCCTCTTTTCTTCAAAAAAATCATGATGTCATCAAGGTAGACCACCACACTTCGCCCAATCAGTCCGCGAAAAGCTATGTCCATAGCTCTCTGAAAAGTCGCGCCCGTATTAATCAGTCCAAAGGGCATTCTTCTGTATGCGAACGTTCCCCATTTAGTTCTGAATGTCATCTTCAATCTATCTTCCTCGGCTACCAACACTTGATTGTAGCCAGAGAAACCATCCAACAATGAAAACATTTCAAAGCTGGAAACCATTTGTAGCAACTGCTCCATGGGGGGAACTAGGTAGTTGTCTTTGTCTGAGGCGTGATTTAGATTTCTGAAGTCTACGCACAGCCTGATCTCTCCCAACTTTTTTCTGACAGGCACCAGGTTTGACACCCATTCAAAATGCCTGACTTTAAAGATAATCCGAGCGTCCAGCAGTTTCTTCACTTCACTTTGAATAAGTGGTTCCAGTTTTGGGTGCATCTTCCTCAACGGCTACTGATAAGGTTTGACGCCTGCTTTTATAGGAATGATATGTTTGATGATATTAGTGTCATAGGTTTTTAAATATGCATATGTCCATGCAAAGACATATTTGTACTATTTAAACAAACTGAGGAACTTGTCTCTTTCTGCTGATGAACAGCACTTGCCAAGGTTCACGAACTTGGGCTCTGTTTCAGTTCCTAAGTTTATTAAATCGAACAGTAAAGTTGAGCTGTGTGTCTTCACGTTAGCTGGTCTCCTAAATTTCTCATTCAAGTCAAACATTTTCTCCAGCGTCCTGACACCTTTGGGAATGAAATTATTATATTTCATTTCAGCCTGATGTTCCTCATCATCTATGATAGCTCCTTTAAAAGTCTCATCATTTGTCAAGCATTCGATTATCTGCTGATCATCGTCAAATACTCGCAGATTAGTGATCATGTCCAGCACGGAAGGCCTGAAAAGTAATTCAATAGAGCATTTATTATTAGTGGGAACCAGCCTGGCAGCTGATGTGGCTAAAAGATCAGCAGCTGCATTTTTTATTCTTGGAATTGAAACAATATTAAACGCATGAAAACATTAAAGCAATTCCCATACCTCGTTTTGGTAAGCTTTCAAATGAGGGGAAACACAATGTATTTGATTTTTTATTTGTTTCACAACTATTTCTGAGTCCCCAAAGACTTTTAAATTACTAACCTTCAGCTCGATTGCTTTTTTGAGTCCCTGCAGCAGCGCTTCATACTCGGTTGTATTGTTAGTACATTCAAACTCTAATCTACAAGACAGGAAGTATTTATTTTTTTGTGGATCAATAAGGACGCAGCCGGCCCCTAATCCTTCTAATGTTTTTGAGCCATCAAAATATAAAGTCCAACAAACATTGTCTAATGAAAATGAATCTACTCCTACAGCTAAATCTACTATTTTACAGTCAAGATCATCAGCCTGAGAAAAACGAAGGAGGTCAGGCTGGGTGTTAGAAGTGCTGCTAGCCTCTTTTGCTTGATAATTCCCTAGTTCAAGTTCAAGAAAGTAGTTTCCCAATACAGAGTCAACTGGTACATTCTTCCCATCCAATTGAGTGACATTGTACTTCATATGAGGCTCTCTCAAAACCTTGATCTGATTAGGACTCCCTTTGTATGGCAACCAAAGATGTGACCAATCTATGGCGAAATACCCATTTAATTTGGCTGACCAATCTCTGCTCAAGACCAAGCTGTAAGCATCTGGTATGTCAGCCACTACAATGTTGATGACTTGGCACACTCTATCATCGGATGACAGGCGGATCAGCACGTCTTCCATCTCGCCAACTACTTTGACGTTTGTCCTATCCAACTGCACCACTTTCCACGTGGTTGGCTTGGGCTGCCCATTTATTTTCTTACAAACAGATATGGGCATGACATTAATTGACGCTCCCGAGTCCGCTAGAAAATTGTGCACGTTATGATTAAAAATTTCAAACATCAAGAGGAAAGGTGGGTGTTTAGTTTTTGACTTACCTCCACTACTAGCTTCCCCAATTTCTTCCTCTCGCTGCGGCTGATTGTCAGTGGGCAACTTTTCTTCTGATGTTTCCAGTGCTTTCAACAATCTTTCTTTCTGCTGAGGTATTCTGCACATTTCAAACAGAGGGACGTTTGCCTTTATCTTCCTTAAATCTTCAACAACGTCATATTCGATTAGTTGTCTAGTGGACTGAGGTTTATTAGCGCTTACATTTTCTTCGCTTGGCTTAGGCGGTGTTCTAAATTGCCTCGGATCCTGGCTAGTAATGGTAAATTCCGGAATCTGATTAGCCACGGATTTGTCTTGAAATTTATTTTTGATATTTCTTTGCAGCCTCCGAATCTTTGGGAGCATAAGACTGTCATCACTAACCTCCCCTTTGCTCCTAGTTGTGACGTTAGCCTCCCTGATATCTTTGCGTCCCTGAGTGTTTTCTTCTTCCGCGTCTAGTACCGAAACAGAGCTCCATAAGGCCATAGTCTCTTCTTCCTGTTCTTTTGTAGACGTTGAAGCAACATTTTCTTTCCTTTCATCATCATCTTCTTCCGTTAATCTTGAATCCAGCATCTGATTCATGACCAATGTCATCGAATTTATCCATTGTGGACAGTTCTTTTCGGAATGGGGCTATTGATGGAAAGTACAGAAATTTTCCATCCCTATTTCTGTTAGATTCATAGATGCAGTTTTCTGAGGAGGAGTTTGTGTCTGGTTGCTATCCTCCCTTTTCTTATAATATGGCCTGAAAAACTTTTGTGCTTCTTTTTCCTTCTCCAAGTCTATGACCTTATTGGACAGCTTTTGCATCATTTTAGCCATACTTTCATAGTCTGGCGTCTTTTCTTCTTTCAGCTTGGTGAACAGTAAGGTTTTTCTTCCCGTACTTCTCTCTCCTGAGTGCTCCGGATAGTCCTCCACACTTTCTCTCTCTGCTTCCACCACTTCTGCCTCTTCATAGGTCTCTGTCAATGTAGGCTTGGCTCTGCCTTTTGCAAACATGGCTAAATCAGGACCCAAAGCTGAAGTATAGTATTCGATCAGCACTTTGTCTGAAGGCTTATCCGTTTCAGAGAAATTTCTTAGATATGCTGCAAACCTTTGTGTGAAGCTGTGCACTTTTTCCTTTTTCTCTTTCTTCAATGCACACAGTCCTTTCATGAGGGCAGCGTGAGTTTTTTGGACGGCATACTTGCTCCTGAACATTCTCTCGAAAGTATCCCAGTCTGGGATAGAATTAGCGGGCAATCCAAAATACCACGAAGCCGCAGCTCCTTTGAGGGTGTGTGGGAAAAGTCTACAAACCACATCTTCATGCTCCCCTACCCTTAATCCTTCTATAGCCAAGTAAAATCTCTGCAAGTGATCATCTACCAATATCTTCTCATTAGGATCAAACTTAGGCAATAAATTTTCGAAGGCTTGAGGTAGGTCGTGCAAAGGTGGGGTCAAATTTAGAGGTGATCTGGCCTTCCATGCGGGCAGTGGAGGATTAGGTGGGGGTTGATTGGCGTTAACACCGGCCATGAGTCGGGGTGGAGAATGCGGAGGTGAAACAACAGGGGTGGTAGGATGTGAACCAACAGGTGTGTGAACAGGAGAGCTGTAAGGAGTGTATGGGCCTACTTGGTTCAAAGGCAATTCAATCTCTTGTAAGGCAGTCTCCACAAGCTCTTGCCAGTCTCCAACCAACATCGAATCTTCTACTATAGGACGGTCTTTCTTCTTGTACTCTCTTCTAGGCAACTCGGGGATAATTGGCAAACCTCCGATCTTCTTTACATAAGCACGGGTATGTCTTCTTAGATCATTTACAATTTCGTTGCGAACAGGATATAGATGTTCTTTATTTTCTTCTTCTGGAATTGGATTTCGTGGTCCACTACTTTCAGAACTGTAACCAGCGGAATGATCTCTGTAAAACGGGTTTCCTCGGCCAGCCATGCACTGGCGGCCCTCCTTCTAGCGCCAAAACTGTTGAGGCCTGTAAATTCGCAGGTGGCAACAGTAAGGGATTCTCCCCAATCAGCGTTCCCAACTAGCCCGCTGACTGTTTGGTATAGGGAATCCGTCCAGTTTGCGGTCCGGCTACCGTAGGTCAAAGTAACAAACACAGGCTTTACCGGTTGCGGCCTGGCCCACCGAGTTTTTTGTATTTTGACTTAAATGAATGATATGCACGTGCCTAACTAAATGCAGGCTGGTCTAAATGCAAGGAGCGGTCACAAAGTGATGCGCAGGTTCTTACCTCTCGTCTTGTGCTCACAAGCAACCAAACCAGATACGAACAGAAATAACTAACTACCTAAACTATCCCTACGGAGCGAGGTTATCATCTTGACTGAGCAATACATTATCACACACAGTAAGAAAAATCACAGATAGCTGATGCTTCTCTCACAGCACATGAAAGCTTACAAATATTCAAATAACCAGATAGCCGATCATTCTATAACAACATTTATTGCTCTTAGTGAAATTGCATCCCAGAAACTACTGAAAAATAGTTAACAAGAACGTAGGTTCAAAACATCAACTATTCTTACAGCAAATGAAATACAGCTGAAAACAAAATAGTTCATCTTCAACATTATTCATCGAATGCTTCGGTACATTCCACTTCTTTACTCTTTCCAGCAGACAAAATTGCAGTTCACTTTGCAAAACGAAATAGTTCCTCTTACAAGCCAACGATTACAAAATTTTCTCATGAAAAAGCCCCCTTTTCCTCAGGCTTCCCGTTATTTAAACTACAAATCCTATCTCCTAGGCTGCCCTCGGCGTGTGACCTTTCAGCATCCCTCCACGATTCAGTTGCTTTTCTGGTCGTTTCGCCTTCCCCATCATTTCCACAGGCGTTTATTTTCTGACAGTAACTGCTAAAAATGCCCCACCGGCACCTCTGTCATTCGTTTATGTTGTCCTTTTCTGTGTGGCGCTTTACTTCAGTGATTCATGGGATGATTTCTGCATACAAACTTGGTGCATTATCCACTAAATTAAGACATTAGGCATCAATAATTTTTTAAATTATAATGATACATCCACAGCGAGCTAGCCTGGTTCATCCGAGTGAGGGGAAATGCGTAGGCTCGGGATGGCAACAAATAGGTAAATCAGCAGTCGGGTGATACACGGATCGGATGGGACAAGGTTTCTGCACCGGATGGGAGAAGGCTCCAGGAGCCGCAATGGCGGAGGAGCGTAAGAAACAGGCGAGTGGCAACGCAGACGACCAAGGAAATCAGACGGTGGAGAGGAGTGGGTCGGCGGATAGAATGCTCCATCACCCGCAACGGTGGACGGGCCGCAGGTCAGAGACAGGCGACGAGGGAGAAGAAAGTTCGGGTGAGGGATGACTGGTCGGACGTCGGATGAAACTCGTGTCGGCGGCTGACTTCATCTCCCCAGCCGCAACGTCGGGTAAGAAGAAACTCGGGAGAAGCGATTTGAACAACCACGAATCGGGCGTCGGGTGACACTTCAATCGGGCAGAAACTTTGGTCTAGGAGCTGCAACGGTGGGTGAGATAGGACTCAACTTCTTCCAAAAGAGGCCCGATCCAAAGAGAAAAACTAACAGCGCTAAGGCCCAATTACGGTCAAAATCGAATTCTTTCTTTAAGGCAAAAAATTCATACTCTACGGGTACCAGAACAGACCACGCGACTCAAGCTAAGTTGGACGAAGCAATCAAAAAAGCGGGCAATCAACTTCAAACGCAGAGATAAGCTCAAAGACACCGAGCTTTCACCAGTCGATCCAAACAAATAATGATAAGGAGGGGTCCCAGAGTTTAAGTGAAAAGTTTAAAATCGGGGAAAAGGTTGCGGCAGCAACAGTACCATGGTTTACATTTCTCAAAGGAACTTTGGCTCAGGTTCAATTGTGTGTTCTCGTTCCTGAATCTTTCATAGAGTTTAGTCTGTGTCATTTCAAGGAAGTGTTTGACGTGGGGTTCATGTTCAGTAGAACCTTTTCTCAGATTTAGCACATCTCTTTAGTTAGATGAAGGTCTAGTATCATCATGCCAAAAGTTTTGTACTAATTCCTTAACAACATCAATGAGCTTCATATCTCTATGGGGAAACCTGCCGAAAAAATAAAAACAATCTTATCCACCTAGAGTCTCAATATTTTCTCTTATAACATAGTAATTCTTAATAGTTTTTCTATTTAATTTAAGTATGTGAGAAGTGTGTGACAGGAGGCGACATTGCCTTGTGGACTTGCTTACAACTAATTTTGATAACACACGATGAGCCGCACAAAGATGTTTAGTACAAGACACCTTCCCAATCACATTAAAACCATATTGGATATTTCTAACAATATGATAGTTATCCTTTGAACTTCTAACCATCTTTTTCCCAGAATTCTCCTAACAACAACTAAACAATTTGGCTTTAAATAACATAGCAATAATTGACATTTACCTACATCGGCTTTGGATTTAAAATATTCCTTCATTAATTTGCTACATTTCCAATCGATAGTGCATTTGGGAAACATACCTTCAAATCCTAATAGACAAATTTCATCAACATGGATACGTCTAGGATTCCTTTTTCTTGCACTAGACAATCGAGGTGGGGAAGGTGGACATGACCTACGAATCACAGAGCTTCTTTGTTGCGGTGCTTCATTTACATGTTGGTGCATATTGGGAGTGTGCTCTACATGGTTGTGGTCTTCATGGAGATATTGCAAATTAATCATTTCTCCTACATCCAACGCTTGAAACTCAGAGTCTCTCAATATACCTATGTCTTCAAGAGCTTTAGCATGGCTTGTTGATGGATTGTTGGTTGTAGATTGTGTTGATGTTGGAATTTCAGTTGGGTTAGTTGGACGCAACAGCTTCACCCATGGTTCTAAACTAGACATTGTTCTGTCATCGATTGTGTTAGGATCAGTCACAGTATCAGTGGAAATGTATGGACCATGTCTCACTCTGTCCATTGTAAACATGTCATTTTCTCTTACCTAACTTTCCTTTTCAATGGGAATATTCCTTCTAGTTTTTCTTACTTTGTTACGTGAGTTTTCCATATCCAAAAGTTTATTTATAAAAAATATGAGGTCTACCCCTACATAAGAAGCAACAAATAACGTATTAGTTCCATTATACAAGAAACATGACACATTTCAAGATAATTAACTAAATTACAGATATGCTAATATGGTAATTATTGGCATTGATACATAAACGCTAACTAAAGGTTTCTCTTTATGTTCGAACTAAAGTTTCATTTCTATACTCTCTTTGAGTCAAGTAAAGAGAGTCAATTTTGTAGGTATTACAGCGATAGGATTATGAATTCCTTTGTGTTGAAAAATTAGTGGAAGTCACAAGAATATGAGTGAAATATTCTTCATTTCCAACACCTTCAGACACGATGACATTACATGTAATATGCCACAATAGTTGTGAGGGAAGACACAAGTTGGTGTTTGGATGTCTTAGGAATAAATTGAATAGATTACACTCCTTAAGTTACACTAACTAAAGAGAAAAAAATGACTAATTACACAATGACGAGGTTGCAAATCCCCTGAAGGAAGGAGAAATCATTGAGGTAGAGGCATCTCGGTCAAGATCAAATGCATGTGATGATAAATGTAGCATGAAGAGGAGAGAATGGACAAGTTGGTGGACTATTCATTATGGACCATCTCCCATGATTGCTTCCAAGGTATTTATACAACTTGAAGAGTCTCAAGAGAGAACCTCATCTATGCCATCCTTATGGGAAATCAAAATATATTCATGTGCAAATTATTATTGGTCTACATTGCATACTTCATCTTATATAGAGAATATGGACAACTTGGTGAACTATTCAATATGGACCCTATCTCATGATTGCTTCAAAGTTTTTTTTTCAAATTGAAGAGTCTCAAGAGATAACTTCATCTATGCCATCATTGTGTGAAATCAAAAAATATTCATGTGCAAATCATTATTAGTTAACATTGCATACTTCATCTTATATGGAGAATATGAGACTTGTTTTGATGTGAAGTTGGGAATTCTTCTTGTGAAATTAATTGTTGTCTATGAGAGAGATATTGTTGTAGGAATATGATAAAACATAAATCAATGAAATGATCTCAAAACTTTTGAATGAAAACAATTATTTACAATTGACGATACCTATTCAAAATGATCTCTTCTTGTAATGAAAACTTGTAGTTTGAATGTATCCACTAACTTCCAAGACCACTGAATATGTTTGTTAGATTCCAAGAGTGATATTCTATCCAATAGATCAAAGAGTGTCCAATTGATGATTGAGTGTGAGCCAAATTGGAAAGTTCAGGAGCACAAAACGTGCGAACAATAGTAGAAAACCCATGAAAATTGGTAGCAAACCCGGGAAGGAATATATCTAGTTTTTTAACTAGCAATAGGAGCGTGCACACGTGTCTACCCGTATGCACATAAAAATGTGTGAATGCTGCTACCTAACATTTACAACATTAACTCACTAAATTTTATCCCATTTAGTAACTAATGTTCTTCAACAATGTCTTAGTATTCACACATGTACGAGTATTTTTACAATATAGTCTTCACCACTACTTTCTTCTTAGTCCCATGGGTTCCATTATGAGGTCTTAGGCTCCTTACCTATAGCTATTGGAGGGTAAGGGAGGCCTTCAACACTTACCAAGGATGGGTGTCAAGGTGTAGCAAAGGTTTAGTGGCGACCATGCCCAGTAACACATGGACTCAAGCCCTAATGTGACAATAGCAACAGTGCCGACCATGGTCACGACAGTAGCGAAAATGGTCACCATGGTCAATAACACCATTATCAATAATACATGACCTCAAGCCCTTGGTCAATAACATATATATGGCGTGCCAGTAACCCTCTAAAATTTATATTGTTACTACTATAATGTGTAAGACATCATGATATTGTTAAACGTTCTAATGTGTATGAGTCGTCAACAAGT
>LPNX011155356.1:5152-16351 GCA_001517045.1 Pseudotsuga menziesii
GGAATCAGAATGCAATTCAATGGTAGATGCAGTAAATTCTTTTCCATACTTTGAATATAAAATAGAACGATCATCTTGCATCTCTGACAAGTTTGCACACCTTGGTGCAATAAAAACCAAACTAGCTATTGCTTATTCCAATTCATCAGGGCATGCGCTAAAGTAGTTGATAAAAGTTCACATCATACTGTTAGAAGTGTCAACTAAAAGCAATGCAGAGAGAGTTTATTGTGTCTGTTCCTTTTAAATATTGTAAAGTACAATAGATTTCATTCAATAAAACACTAGTTTTTACTTACTTTTGGTTTTCAATTGCTAGCATTCTAGATTAAACTATGCATTTGCAGCTCAACCTATTTTTTGATAAAGGTGTGAAGTTGCAAAAGGTACCCATGTGCCTCTGTCAATGACAAAGTAAAATCACAGGGGCAGATGGTAAGTTCTTTACTGTTCTCAGGCCTAAACTTCTTCAATCTTTTGTCTGTTAATTGCTGTGTGATGAAATGCATTCATATATGATTTTGTAGTCCAACAATGATTAATGACTAGACTCCCTTAGCTGGTTATCAAATTCAAGGAGGAAGCTATCTATAGAGAATAGTGTTTCCATGTTGTCCAAACATTGGTTATTAGGAGGGCAAGAATACCAATGTTAGACCATGAGAATGTTTGCTTTGTTTGTTGGTGTAAAACCTACAGCGAACTGTAGTAGTCATTTTTGGAGAAAGAAAAAATTGAAGGTAAAAAAACATGGAAATTGAGCTTGAAAAAATGGTGAAAGAAGACATTATTCAGTCATATATATAGCAAAAGCCGTACTAGAATGTTCAGAAATCAATAGGAGTACTGGACCCTAGTTATGTTTTAGTTGTGGCTCTTTAGAGTTTGTAGGAAACAGTTTGAAATACACTGAGGTTTAATCACTACTACAAGGTGTTAAAGTTTGAGGGTTAGGGTAGGTTTAACATAAATAAATTTACTTTAATGCATAAATAGAATTATGAAACCAGATTCAGAATAGTACTGCTCTAATAAATTTAAACTGCAATAAAAAACATAATTTTCATCTCTTTCAACTTTAACACTCCATTGGTCACTGCGTTAAAGTTGGTCCTTGAGATGATTAACCCAGTGTTTTAAAACTCGGTCTGAGTCACCCGAGTTGACCCCGAGCCGAGCCGACTCGGCCTTTAACTCAGATCAAGTGGCCGAGTTAAAGGGTGACTCAGCGAGATAGACCTGATTTGATTTTTTTTAAATTAAATTTTTTAATTAAACTAACCTAAAACCTAACCTAACCCGAACCTAACCCCTAACCAACTAACATAACTCATTACAGGCCGTCCACTGTTCACGTCGACTGTCTGCGACTCTGCCCAAGCTGTCGAGGACTATGTGGGTGCCTGCTGGAGAGTGGACTCGTGGACCCGTTGGAAATTACAGAGATTTGGTGGACTCATGGAGTGGCCATGGAGTCTACTACCCAATGTCGCCAGCCTTCAGGCATGTTATTGATTTTTTAATTTTTATTTACTTATAAGTAATTTATAGTATTGTAAATTACTGTAAATTACATGTAATTTACATATTGTAAATTACTTAAAAATTATATCATTTAATCTAAATCACTGTAAATCACTATAATTTAATATTTTATGTGTTTTTTAGTAAACCGAGTCATTAAAATCAAATCGGCTGAATCATTGCCAAATCCGAGTCCGAGTTGACACTCGGCTGATTTCGAGTTCGAGTCCGAGTTTTAAAACTATGGATTCACCAAATGCCATTGTACAGTAACAAAATAATAAAATAATTTACAGTAGATAACAACAGTAAAGAATCATACCAATTATTTTGAATCAACCTTATATTCAGATACTTTTAAGTTTTGATCTTGTCACCGAAGGGACAAGTCAACTAGGTGAACAAATGACGTACCTTGAGAGAGAACTTAAGAGGTTTAAAGTAGTAAGGAAACAGATCTCAGGTACTTAGAGAAACTTCAAACATTCACTCAGCCTTTAACAACACACCAACTGAGAGACACAGTCATGCTGAAGACACACAGTCACACTGCACAAGAGACACACAGTCACACTAGAGGCACACAGAATCATACGGTCATGTTGGGCAATAGAACACGGTCATGCTGACTGGGACACACAATCATGCGGAGCATGAACACACAGTGACGTTGAACGAAGAATAGTCACACTGAGCAGTGACACCTACAGTCACGCTGAGAAATAGTCACGCTGAAGGGTAGTCATGCTAGGGTAGAATTATAGTCACGCTGCTGGAAAAAGCACACAACCACTTGGGTGTAGAAGTCACGACCATGCTAGGGTAGAGATCACAGTCTAGACACACGGTCATGTTGGGATCAACAACAGAGGAAAACACAGGTAGCAACAGCAGAAGAAAAACGTGGAGCAACAGTAGAGGAAAACGCGGGTAGCAGCAGCAGAAGAAAAACGTGGAGCAACAGTAGAGGAAAACGCGTGGATCAGCAGTCCCGGTTACGTAGAGGGAGAGAACCCGATCATGCTAGGGTAGAGAGACCAATCACGCTAACAGAGGTTAGACAGCCACAATAAATGACACAAGGCACGTCACGCTGAGGGGAGAGGAGTCGCAATTAGAAGCAGTCAGCCATAGGTAAAAAATGAGATACAACTTCTTGGATAATTACAATGAAGAGTAATACTTTTATAAGAGTCTTGGCTTAACAAAAAAAACAATTAGGTTAACTTTAGAAAGAAGGTATCAAAAAAATCGTAAGGGTAAGGTGGTCCAGATAAAACCATAAAATATAAATGGTTTAAATAAACCATAAAATAAATAGTCCAATTGTCTTATAATAAACCATAAAGTAAATGGTCCAATGGTTTTATAATAAAACCATAAAGTAAATAGAACTTAGGATAGTGTACCAATAGTCAAAAAATAAAACCCATAAGGTAAGAGTCATAACAAAGGTACACACAATAAGAGTGCTAGGACAAATTAAGATAAAGGACCCTGAGTCAACTAGAGGGGCTCACAATAAGACAACCCACATACCCACAAGATCAAGGTGAACCATAAAGGTGGACAAACAACTTCATTTACCTATAGAACCAACAAGACCAAGGACTTTAATATTTTCTCTCTCAAGGTACATTGTTTCATATATTTTACCATCATTGTATAAGGGGAAGATCCAAACTGGACGGTGCCATCCTTTGGTCTTCCTGCTCCTAGGGGTTAGGTGCTAGGGACATCATCAAGGAGTGGCCAGTCCCTTGAGAAACAACCTAGCAATCTCTGATTAGGAGAGAGGACATCACACATCATCATCTTGGTCAACTTGACCAAGATTCACCTGGTTAACTTACCAGGGGTGCTCCTGCAAAAACTTCTTGGTCCCAGACCAAGAATTTGCCTGGAACCAGACCAAGAAGTCTGTTGAATGGAGGCATTTGGTCAGGGACCAGGATGTGGAACCAGTCCAACACTAGGGAACTCAACCTTGAGTTGAGTAGCCATTCTGTTGAATGGAGACATCTGGTCAGGGATCAGGATGTGGAACCAGTCCAGCACTGGGGAACTCAGCCTAGAGCTGAGTGGCCATTATTTGAATGGAGGCACCTAGTTAATTACCAGGAAGATGAACCAGTCTAGTATTGGGGGACTTAGCCTAGGGCTGAGAGCCATACTCTGGGAGAATGGAGGCGCTTGGTCTGTTACCAAGTATTTGACCTGGAGTCAAATTATGCAACCTATGGCTGAGGCACCTGGTTTGTTACCAGGATATCACTATAAGTCCTATACCGGGTCTAGGCATGTGAGGCACTCTCACCCTTGATCTGTGGGCTTTGTGATCTTCTCCAAGGCTTATCTACCCTTGGTTAAGACACCTAATACTCGATCTTGGTGTCACATGGAGTGCGAGATAAAAACATTAGTAATTCTCTCTATTTATGATGATGTACTTTGAGTGGGGATGAAGGACCACCTTGACCAATTGTTTTGACCACAGGGCACTTGAAGAAGGCTAAAGGTAAAAGTCAAAAATACATAAGGACCCTTAGACCACTAAGGAGTCAAAGTGAAAGTGCAAAAAGACCTTTAGTACCACTAAAGGTAAAAGTTAAAAAGATAAAAGAATAAAATATTATTATTTTGTTCTTTTGAGTTTTGGTCCACATTTAGGTGATTCAAAGGCTTTAAAAGAAGAACAATCCATTTCATTATTACACACACTTGCTTATCATCTACAACTGCTCCAAGGAAGATTTTCACTCGTTCTTGAAGAGGAAAGTCTTTGTTTTTGGTTTATGCCCTAACATGGAGGCTTTCTAGCTAGGGCATCTACCTCCTTGCTCCAGCCAAACCCTAAGCTAGGGTTTCACCCACATCTTCGACAACAGTAAACCCTAAACAGTTAGGGTTTCATCTCAGGTGAACAACAATAGACCTAGGGTTTTCGCCCTAGTACACTTCTCCTATCCAAGTAGCATCCTTCTCCACTCTGGGAAGCCTAGGGCATACCCCTATCCTTCACGGGTAACTGAAGTGGGAGAGGAATAGAACTAGGGCTCTTTTCGGGCAGCCCTATAATTGCCAAAAAGAGCTCGGGCATGCTGCCACAAGTCTCAGGCAGCCTTTCTCAATCCTGGATAGCCTTACAGTAATCCCGGGCAGAGCTAGGGTAGTTTTGGGCAGGATGCACAAACCTTGAGCAGCATAGATTTGTCTTTAGGCTGTATGGTTCTACCTCGAGCAGATGCAGTCTTCGGGCAGATCTACCACCACTCTGGGCAGACGTAGAACACTCTCGGGTAGCCCTAATCCATTCCAGGCAGCCCCCAAGAAGTTCGGGCAGGAAGTTACAGGATCGAGAAACCTGTTGTACTTCACATGCAAGCAGATCCCATACACAGGCAGCTGTACTGTTGTTTGAACAGGCTCAGGCAAACCTTGACAGGGCTCGTGCAGAAGAAAAGAAGTTTCAGGCAGATTGTTTAAGCATCCGGGGGCAGGTACAGACCGAGCAACAGCAGCAGTATCCGGGCAGCTCGAGCAGTGTACAGAAGTCTGGGCAACCTTCTGCCAATCTCGGGCAGTAGGAAGAAATTAGGGCAGAAAGCCCCAACTTGGATTTTATTGTAAAATTCATCTTTGTGGATTTGTTCAAACCAATTAGGGTTTGAAAAGTTATTGAAGACTCAGTCATCTCATTTTAAGAGATGGATTCCTAATGCTTTTGGGGTTTTTGCCCTTTAAAGGTTTCCCCGTGAAAAACTCTTGTGTTCAGTGTGTGTGATGTTGATGTTTCTACTGCACTTGTCTTTTGTTATCTTACAGTCTGCAAAATTTTAAAGAATTCATGCTAATGCTAAAATTCAACAAAGTCTCCGTCTCAACTCGTAGAATCTGCTTGGACATCGTGTCCAAGAAACTGTCTGGTCCTAGACCAGAATTTTTTTAGAGACATATAGGGGCCCTAACCACATGTTAGGGACTTTGCCATGGCATCAACTTGCTTGGTCCCAGACCAAGAACCCCAGGAGACTGCTTGGGGCCCTAGGGTACCTTCTAGGGTCTTACTCTACCCTAGTTAACTGACTAGGGTACCATCCTCTCTGAGAATGGGTCTTGCAGCTGCACTAACTTTAACACAAGGTGGGGGTGTTTGAGACATTAATTTAAATACAATTAACTCTCATCATTGCTCATCAACTTTATTTGACTTTTTTTATTACATTTAGTGTCTTGGGTGACAACACATCATCGATGAGAATGGTATTAAGGTGCTTCTATTTCACCCTCTTGTGTAGTGTACTAGGAAGAACATTTTTTTCTTTTGTGTGCTGTTGTGTGGGAAGTACAATTTTTTGAGGCATTCTTGCAAATCGTTATTGTCTTGTGGGAAGTATGGCATTGGGTTTTGAATGCTCCCAATGACTCTATGGCTTCTATCAACAATTTTTTATTCTCTCATTGTTTTCCCTTTGCAATAACCTACAAAGACGAAAAACAACAATCTAGGTGCTGACTCCATTGGAAAAGTTCTCCATCTAGCCCTGCACTATTCATAACTTGTGCCGGCTACTTGGTGCCCAAGGTCTATTAACATGCTCTTATCCATTAAAGCAATATTTTGGGCTGCTTGATAAGGTTTTGGGAGGCTTTTTAATATCTTATAAGCACACCTATCCTCTTCTCTGTCTTGACTCTTCATGGTAGTGACCTTGCATTGAGAAAAAATCATTGTTGTGGTCGAGTTAATGGGTTGGGACTCAATTCCTCTGTGCAATTGAACCTCTAGCTTACTTGGAGGAACACACCATGGATTTACAGTGAAATAATGGCTTCATGGCATGAATAAGGCCTCTATTCATCATTTGGTGTAGCCTTTCTTTCATTATTTTAGTTTGCATTAGCATGGAATGCCCTCTGTTCGAAGAGTTTTAGTTTTTTATTAAGGGTGTGGTTCCCTTCCCTATCCTAGTTGAGCCTATTGCATTGCATTTAATTGGATACTTGTATACTCTAGATCTAGCTCACATTACACAACAAATGATATGCCTTCTATCTGGATTGTGTATTTGGAACCATGGTGGCCACAAACAAGTATTGGGTTTTTTAAGATCTACTAGAATTTATGAAGAAGCCTTCTGTCGACTCAGGCGCAGTTTATATTTGGCTTAATTATAAGTGCTAGGAGCTTTTGCAGAAACCCACATCATCTCAAGGGTTTATCTTCTTCTTTGTACTCGTTTTGATCATGGTACCCTACCCGTGTGAAAATTCTCAGCTCACCAGATCACAATTATATTTTTGATCTTTTAATTAAGCCAGTAGCTAATAAACTCACAATCACTGAAAAGATAAATGCAACACAGTGATAAGCAACCATAAACATAGACAACCATAACACAAGTACCCTAGAAACCCCAACTGTGGAAAACCAACAAACAGTTTGTCTTATATTGCAGATTTGTTAAACAACATTTACAACACTAGGCTACCAGATATACACATCAGATCCTAGTCACTCCTGACTCTCCCTTGCTGTAACTATGTCTAAGTTTCTTCTACGAAACAAGACCTCCACTTGGCTACCTCAGCGTTACAATACCTTAGTGAAGGAGCTTGGCTCTTCTATTTCAATAAAGACCTCCACAACACACACCTTCAAACCAAATCCAATTGATGTAACAATGCAAGTTAAATGACGTCCTCAACATAAAGTACTATTAGGGTTGGGTACACTTTATAGGAACACCCTATACTGAACTCCTCCAACCAGTAAAAATCTTTGGAAGATAGCCATACACCTTTTGTTTACATCTGCTAATTTTTTTATTTGACAAATGCCTCGAAGGATACCTGTCCCATCCACTACAAACAATTTATGTTGTAATGTTTGCTCAAAATTACATTATTGTTTATTCACCAACTCTGTTGTTTTCTGTATACTGCTGATTATAACCCTGATTACTATTTCCTGTTTGGGGTTCTCCTAATCACCTGTAGCACTTGCACTGACAACTGAATGCATCTTATGGATAAAAGAGTGATCTGTCTATCTAAAGCTGTCACTTCTTTCAAAATTTCTTTCCATCTCTTCAAATTCTCCAAGAAATTAAGCTCCCACAAGCAATGCAACCCTGTCTAGCGATATCATCTCCCTATTCAACAGAGGCTCTGGGACATCCCCTTCTAAAATACGACGTGCCAGCCTTATGCTTTAATTTTATCATGAAACAGGTTGAATATGAGATTGAGTGATAAGAAGAGTATATCAATTGTTCTTTGTTTGTTGAAGATGATATGAGAATGTAGTATGAATGTTATCAAATAAGTATGTTTGGCATGTCTTAAGTCTATATCATACTTGATTTTTCCTGAAGTATTTAAATGCCTTTTTCTTTTTGTGATTAACATTCTGTACATGCTTCCAATAAATTTAATAGCTATGCTTATCTCTATATTCTATCTCATAAAAAAAAATGCCACAAGGTTAATGTGACTCCGAAGGCTTTGTCTAAGAACACGACCAAATCCGCTACAAGGAGGAAGTATTCTAATTTGAGAAATGCACCAAAACTGTCAGTGAAAGCAGTTTAAGGTATCAAACTTCGCTGTTAACAACTCCTTTTGAATTGTTCAACTGACTACTCTATTCTAACTCCACTCTGCGGAGGTGAATGAGAGACTGCTTCACTGATACTCTTATGAAATATGTTAATAATCAAAGGATTTTCTGAAATTTTCACTCTGCTTGCTCTGGCTCTTTATGCTGTACTCTGCCTTAAACTGCAAAAAGAGATTCTGATCGCTCTGCTTATTACAACAAAAAGGGAGGCCCAATTACTCCGCTTTAAACAACGAAAAGAGGGATCCTAGTACTCCACTTATAAAAACAACAAGGAGGGCTCTTGAACTACTCTTTCTTCACAAAAATGAAACTCAACACTCAGCAAATTTAGGAAACTTCCTCAACTGCACTTCCCTGGGTTTGGTACCTTTGTCTCTTGTGCTCATAATTTTACTGAGCTGCTCAATTCTGTTTCTACCCTCACTTAACAACAACAGAAAATCCACTGATATAATTCCCCCACAGTCCTAGTATTGCAATTGAAGCTTTGATACCAGGCTGTGGTGTACCCAACCACATATCTTACATCTAAGACAACAGAGTACCAATGACTTACGCTAATCACTGATAACATAAAATCTATATGCTCATTGCTGTCTATTCTAAGAGATGCATTTAATTAAACAGGTAAATAGGAGATGCAATCAATACAGACTAATACATCTCCCATATGGTCTTGGATTGATTCCTAGGAGCAAGTTAATGGGTTACCAGTTACCACACGCCCTTCGGTCTTTGCCACGTCTCAGTTCATAGCCCGTCATGTTCCCCTTGGCTATTCCATTCCGTTGTGTTAATTTCACTAAGATCATGTTTACCTCATTTTACTTAGGCAAAATATCAAACAGACTATACATTCACTAGCAGGGTCTTACATTTTCACATATAGTTTTCTGCATTTATACAAACATTTACACAATTATGACACCCTTGACTCGGTACTGAGCCAAAATTAAATATATACGTCATAGATTTAGGTGAAGCACCTCTTGGTGTGTTCATACCTAAACCTTGCTCAAAATAGGGAGGTATTATAGGCTAAGATTCTTGGCAGTACTAGTGTGAAGCTTGGATTGCATAAAGCAAAAGGATATTGGATTAGTGGAAGGATAATGATGGGGGCAGTAATAGAGATATTAGTTTCATTTTTCACTTCTTCTTTATATCTCCTTTAGAAAATTATTATTATACAAGGGAGTGCTCGATATTGAATTGATTTTTTATTACTTGCAGGCTGCAGCAATAATCTGCTTGTATTCATGGAGAAGTTATGCTGCAGAAGGCTGTTGTAGTGCTATTTACAGTTTTAGAGATTGTCTGGCAGATACAGAGAGTTTGTTAGTGTCAGATGGTCATGCTCTTAAGAAATTACGGCCAAATGTATTTTACCAAGGTACTGTTTGCAGAAATGCAAAGAATTGGAAAGAAGGTTGAGAGACAGTAACCACTTCTCTCTAAACATTGTTTTGTATGGATAAGTATTTCCAAGATGCACATTTTATTCGTTTTCACTATTTTCTATGATGCAAGGAATTTTAGATTCCCAAAATAGTGTATTTGGAATTTCTGATCAATACAAATACTGTTTTAAGATTCTATTGTCATTTCCTGTTCATCATGAACAAAACGTTTTTTTCTTACTTTTTCTTTGTTGGTTGTTTAATCAGATTTTAAGACCTGCAGATATGAAAGGAGATTTCATCTACAGATTTCACCCACATTTTTAAAACACAAATTTCCATGCTTTGATACGAAATGTAGTGTAACTTTTTACCGGGATTAAAAATGCATTTTGTCAATTTCATTTTCATTTCATTTTCAACAAAGCTTAGGAACAGACAAAATAAGTGATAACATGAAGTCCACAAGATTTGACATCCTGGAGTCAGTAGATGTCACTCCTAGATTTGGCATAGAGGTCAGTACTGCTAAAAGCCCAACCGGGTGCATCAGATTTGTGACCTTCCCCCATTGTTGGAAATCCCAAAAATGTGCCCACTATTGATTCCACCGAAGGAATATCTCTCTTCTCAACTCACACAAAGATACATCATTTAACTGAAACTCACCTTTCCATATTTATTACAATAAAATATCATTTTTATCTTGGATACAAATAATTTTTTTCTTTCTAGTAAAATGCATAAACATAGCAAACATATTTATATCGTCGGGGTGTCTGCCCATTAATTGCTTAGGACCATTTTGGCAACTTACTTTCTTGTATATTCCACAAAAAACAATAGTATATAGTGGGATAATAACTCTATAGCAAAGATTGACAAGGAGCTTGCTCAAGGTCAAAAATCTCTCAAACAACTTTTTTGCCAAAGCAGGGTTGATGTATGCTCAAAGCTGAATTGGAAAGAAATCAAGTACACACATGCATAAGAGATATAAGTGTTTGTCACACCTGCAACTGTACATTCATGTTATTTGTGGCTATATATGATGATGTTGATGATGATTTGTTGTCTTGTAAAAAGTGTTTGATTACTTTTGTTAGTTCTTAGATGTCATAATGCTACCACAACAAAATGACACTAAAGTTGCATCTGGTACTGCACAAGCCACACAATTGTTGTTGAGACCACACAACGAACTCTGGAAGCACAATGGGTTGCATATGATGCAAGCCAGGCAACCAACCAACAAGAAGTCGAGTTGTTTTTTTCTTCATATATTGTTGTTTTTATGCTCAAGAGATCCTCATTTTATACTATTCATTGGCATTTCATGTGTATGGCCTATTTAATGGCGTAGGCAATATATCTATACCAGCGACAATAAGCAAGCTCCAACAGCTGATGCAACTGCTTAAAATGACGTAATTTAAGCAGTGTGTTGTTTTAAAGAATGTAAACATATTCTTTGTTTGCTAGTTACTATATGTCCAATACATTGTTGAACTTTTGGCAGTCTCCCTTCATTTGTGACTTTAAAATGTTCTTGTAAACACTCTATTGTTGCTCCAGTCTCACAAGTTTGTATTTTGTTTTGATGTTATTTATTAATGTTGAAGTAGGTCCACATAATAGATTGTATTAAAA
>LPNX011155356.1:24283-58165 GCA_001517045.1 Pseudotsuga menziesii
GTACAACAGATCAGCCGTACAATCTCCTCGAAATTCGTGCCCTAATTATTGCAGTCCGTACATCTGTCCGTACATCATTTAATGCAGCCGTACATACCTCGAAATCTGTGCCGATTTGCTCAGCCGTACACAGTCTGTACTCCTCGATTTGCGTGCAGCATTTAATTCGGCTGTACACCTCGGGAACCGTGCAGACCTGGCCGTACTTCCTCCTCGAAATTCGAGCCAATAAATGCAGCCGTACTCAGCATTAAATGTGGCCGTACTCCAGCAATTAATGCAGCCGTACGATCTAGGGAACTGTGCAAGCAGTTTGCTGAAATCTTCAGCTTCAAACCCTAACCTGGAAATTTGACCTCCTTGAGCAATTCGACCTCCTTGAGCTCTCTCTTCTCCTTCATCTGAAAAATGAAAAGTCCACTCACTTTTGCCTCACTCACCCCTTTTTATAATTTCACAGTGAGAGTGAAATTCTCATTTATTTATTTCCCATAAATAAATTCACTCACTTACTCACTTTATCAAAAGGTGACTAAAGTCATAAAATCACATTTAAGTGACTTTAATGTGAGGGTCACATTTTTCCCTCTTAAGTGACTTAGGCAAAATAAAGCCACTTAGGGAACATCTGACTAGGTACAAAAATCAACAATCATCGTGGTCATCATGGGGATCAAATTCATGATTTAGTGATGTTATCCTTGACCACTTGCAGGTTTTTAGATGCCTGAAATTTTCCTTTAGCTTCACAATGTCCAACGTTGTGAAGGAGCCATGAAGCTACGACTTGTAATCCAAGAACACTTCCACTTGCTCCTACTCCTGCTCATAGATCACGAGAAGATAAACTAGAAGTTTATCATGCCAAGAGGAAAGCTTAGTAGATAGTAGATCTATTTGTCTTTTCATTTTTAGAAGTAGCCTCTAGACTCTCGAGTTTAGGTCTTAGTACTTTGTCTTTATTATGGCCTATTTTGTAAACATTATATGAGAGTTTAAGTTTGAAGGTTGAATTGTTGACTACATCTTACAACTTTTTGGTAATGAATTTGATGATTTGTTTAATTATAGGTCGGTGTTATATATTACGGTATGTTGATGGCAAATATTATATCTTGAAACTTGAAAGTTGATGTTATGGGTTATGATTGATCATTTGACAGTGATGTTATAAGTTATAGTTGTTAGATGATTGATGATATATTTATATTAAATGGTAGATTGTTTATTGATCATCATTAAATAGTAGTTAGATATATGTTTTCATGTTTTTTGTAGCTACTTTGACATTCTGCATCAAAATATATTAAGATATGCATTATATAAAAAATGTTCTTAGAACACCCCACTCCTAAAAGCCTTTTGAAAAGTGTGCTTCGCACTTTTGCTCCAACTTACACCCAACAACCTTGTAAAGGACCAATGTGAGCCATATCTACATTAAAATCAACCAGAAAATGTGAGGGTAGTAGCAATAAAATGGAATTATAAAATTATTCATCCTTGATAAAATCTTTAAAATACTATTTGAGGACAACTTAGACAATAAAATTCCAGCGTTTCTATGTCACCTTTTATTACAAGAATTGTAAGCATGCCATTTGTCATAATAATAGAGAACAACACAAACTTGGCAACTAAACTAATTTTCATTCCTTCACTTGATTTCCTCATCACATTATATGTAATTCAGAGAAGCAAAAGGAACACTTAAATACAGAGCACATTTAGAATATTTCATAGACATCTTTTTGACAAACTTATCATTTTGATAGCTATAATGGTAGTTTAATGTGAAAGAAAGTATATTTAAAGAGCGCAAGAGATATTTTTTGGATTGTTGTACTATTAGGGCTTCCATGCAAAGCAGTTTCTTATTGATAAATGAAAAAGATATATACCAGAGACCAAATTTTGTAATACCCCCAGAATTGTCCTTTTTTTTGTTTAAATTATGAAAATGCCGAAAATGATAAAGCATATGTAATATGTAAATGGACACTATATTAATAATAAATACATACAACTGGTTGCGTTTAAGGCAGGAACACTGAAAGTGTACGGGGGACTAGGGAATCATCAGTGAGAGAGAAAAGGGGGCTGCGGGAAGATAAAGGGGCTAATGATATGACCTTGGCCAAAGCATGAGCCGAAAGTAACCTTTATATCCGTTAAATACTTAAACCTCTTTATTTAGCCTAAATCTTGTTTATGCATAAAAAATGTTAATTAGGTGAAATAAACCATTTTATTATTTTAAAACTTGATTGTGCCTTAAGTAAAGGTTAAATGAAATTATTAAAACTTAAAATAGGTATGTGGGTTTCATGGAGAACCCATGTGCTCCAAGTTGGCTAGGGATAAAACTAAGGCATGCAAAAAGGAAATTTGTTCACATCCTTTGTCGTAATTTTTTTTATATCATATTTGTTGTGGACAATTCTGCTCTAGGAAAGCACCAATGACCTATTGTTGTTCAAGGAAGTTTTTCTATGGAGAAGGCATGCGCTACCTACTTGGGCTTGAAGTTTGTAAAACTTGTTTTTGGATTGGCTGTAGTTAGGTCATGTGCAGTTTGAGAAATTAAACTCATGTTGTGGTTGTAGTTGGGTGTGTGCCCTGTTTGACATGTTGAAATCTCTGAGAGATCTCTTGGCGACTTTCTGGTCCCAGCTTGGGAGTGCCCCCTTGTTGAGAGAATAATGAGCTAGGTTTCCTATGGCTAGGAGGAGCGTGGCTTACCTGCAACCAATTGCCATGTTAATGAATTTTAGATAAGTATTTTTTGTTGGAAACTATATTTCAGACTTTACATATGAAGTGCTTGCTAAAATTATCAAAGACATATTATTATTTCTAGTGGCATAAATTTAATTGCTGAGCTAGAATTAGTTGATTATGTCCTTAAGATTGCTATAGAATTGCATTGTTATGAAATTGGTTGCAGGGGTACAACGGTTATAATGTATGGTTGTAAAGCCATTGCTTCCCAAATTGCGGAATGGTTTTAATGGAAAAATGCTTGTAAGACAGATGTTCATACCTTTTATATCATGGCATTTACAAATTGATTATAGGATACTTGTGTTTAATAATTAAGTGAAAATGCCATGGCTGAGAATCATATTGTGGCCAACAAATAAAGATTTATGTTTTAAATCTTCTTGTAGAACATATATGCTACTGGGAAAAAAAATTATGTGGATGGAATTTCCCATTTCCTATTGAAGTTTAATTACATTTGAAATCTGTGGTTTGGATGACCTTTGCTAATGTGTTTTTTGTTTTACAATTTGCTTGAGAAAGATTACATGTGGCTAGAATTGCCCATTTCCTTGTTGAAGTTTACTTAAAAAACTGTGTACAATCTGTTTGACAAAAGGATTCAATGAGCTAGTGATAGAAAGCACACAATGTTATGGTCAAAATGTCTCAAAGAGACTTATAAATATTTGCACATGATGTGTATGTAGAAATGTCTCAATGAGACTTAGACACTCTGCATTCAATTTGTTTGACCAAATGTGTCAAAGAACTATCAATTTGTTTGCCTAAATGTTCCAAGAGATATTGGGAATGTGAATGTGTTCCAACAATAAGAAGTTTTCATGCCAAATGCTTGAACAAATTCATATGTTGGTTACATACATGTATTTGTAGCTAAGTATGCAATGACTGAGTTCTTTCTCAACATCCGTGATCTAGGTCATGGAGATTTTTGGTAGGAGGGAACCTAGGCATGGGTATGGAAATATCTACCAAAAATATCAAATACGCATATCAGATTTATGGAAATATTAACTATTTATCAGAGTAGTTCTAGAAATTGTTAAACTCATAAATGTATTGGCAGTCTTAAAGATTTGTCTTTTTCTCCCAATATATGATGTGGGTTGATATGAAATTTGGTAAAGAATCTCTATGCATATTGTTAGAGATGCCCCTTAAATATCTCAAGGACCCAGTTCGTATTTTAGGAGTTATGCCTTGATTATCAGGCCTTTCGTATTTTAGGAGTTATGCCTTGATTATCAGGCCGGTAGTAGTTTCCATGTCATAACTATTGTTACTTGAGAAGTAACAATATTCCTAAAGCAGTCGTTGTTACTTGCAAAGTAACAAAATTCCTCTAACAACTGTTCCTGAAACTTTAGAAGTAACAACACTGTTATTTTTGTATTTTTGTTACTTGCGTTATAATACCTCTATTGTAATAACATAAAAGTGACAGTACGATCATGTGTAATGTATCATTTGATGAATATCTATCATGCATGTAGATATTAGGTAAATGAGTATGCATTGAACATGTGTCTCGTCAAAATGCTTGTACTTTTGCAAGTGCACATAAAGCTATTAAGCACGTATTTGGGTTTAGTAACATAAGGGTATGTTACGAATTTGAAGCACCCAACCTTGATAACACATTTTCCACTACAATGAAAGGCTAGATAGGCTATATAGATTCAATTGTCATTTCTCACGATAATATAACTATATATAAAAAATTTGAAATTCTCTAAGGTGGATAGCCAGAAAGATATAACTCACTGCCATCATTCATAATGATATGCTCTAGCTAGTGCACTACCACCCAAGTACAACTTGGAGGGATTTTACATTCAGTTAGGCTCAAGAGAGGACTTTTCCCACAAATCCAACCATGAAAAATAAATAGAGTGTTAGTCCTTTTATAAACTTATAACTCCATCTTCTTACAATAATACTATCCTCTTCTAGATCCACAATTCACTCCTAGATCAACATTTAGCTCCAATGAGAAAAATAAAATAGACATTCTATCTCCTAGATTCATATTTTTTCTCAAAATATTAATTCCCTCAATCTCCTCAACAACTTTTCAATAAAATAATAATAAATGGCTTTGGATCCACTTTTTCTTGAAGAAAAATTACGAAAATTGATTTAGGTGTTTTAGATCCACAATTAAGGGAATGTTAAATTCCATATCAATTGCGAAGCTTCCTTATAAAGATTGAAATTCCTTTTTCTTGATTATGATCTTTGACTATGCCACCAAAGTGTGCATAAACTAAATTCTTAGCATGGACTACTTTCCTCTTTGGGTAATTTGTAGTTATGACCTTCGATAATGTGCTAAGGTAACCTCTTTGGACAATGCAATTGTAGTGACCTCTTAAACCAATCATCAAATTTGTTTATGCTAAGAGAATTCATTGAAAATGGTTATTTAAGTTCAAAACAACAGAGCGTTATCTTCAGGGTAATTATATGTGAATGTAACAATATTTCAACTAGCCCAAAAGATAAAGGGTGTTCTCCTAAATGACCATTGAAAAATATCTTACAAAACTACTTGTTGGAGGCGTTGTTTAGAGACCTTCCCATCTGTTGCAATTATCAAAATATGTACATTCTTTTGTATGATATTGAATGTATTATTTTTATCTCAATTCATTGTGTTGAGAGTAAACTTGTTATTCTTAATATGGTAGAGTTTGTAGTCTATAAAGGAAACCTATCAAAATAAGAATGGTTGTGACTATGCCAATCTGAGGATAAGATGCAAATCCATTACTTTAGGAAAAACCAAGAGTATACTTTCAAATAGGTGCAGGTGAAGTTACCACAACTACAACCAAATTATTTAGGTTTGATAGTGTCAAGGGAATATCTAATCATAGGGATGCATTAGTCAACTAAAGCCCAAAATATTTTAAATTTAAATGTACAACACCAAAAGAGAAAATAATGCATGGTCATGGAAGTTACACTAAGTTACATTATTCACACACAAAAAACAAGTATATTTCCACATAAGAGAAAATTTAACAAAAAAAATGAACTTTCTAAGAGTGCAATCTTAGAATTGTTGGTCCCTCTAGTGATCAAGGGTCATATATTAGGACTCATTCCTTACCCATCTTATTGAAAAATAATATATAAGATAACCATGTTAGTATGCTATTATGGTTGTATGGAATCATATTTGGTTGTAGTAGATTTAATTTGTTGGAGACTACATCGCTTACTAGTCTATGGATGATAAAATAATGGATGTAGATAATAAACAACTCTTCCAACAAAAAAATTATAAATAATTAGAGCAAAAATTAGGAAATCGACCTTGTCCTCCCATGGGAACATAAATGTTTGACCACTTAGGTAAAGGAAATTTCTAGTTCATTTTGTTCTGCGCTTAATAGCTAATTGTCAGACCATTAGAGCTAAAGCATATAGAAGCTCACAAATATTCATTGGTGGAGCTTTTGCAGTTACTCAACTTAAAAAAATTCCATTGAAATGAACTTATTACCATGTCCCACATTATAAATGTAGGAAACAAGGAATTATTATTTTTCTCTGAACTCCAATGATTTAGAAGTTAGGCATGGCATGACAACCTATACTAGGCTTGGTTGGCTAAGCAAGTTGTCATTGTTGTATGTAATCAGTTGGCCTTGTGTAATTATCTTGTTAATTACATCCGTGCCCCTTTCCTTCCCATCCCAATATTGCCCCTAAAACCTTTAAGAATATTTATATTTTTCCATAAAAAAGCTTGAAGTGCTTGGATGTGGACCAAATCTCTATAGGTCTGGTTCTTCCCTTTGGCTTATTTCTTTAGAAACTTACCTTCTTATGCAATGATCACCCATGTAATACCGACGCTTTTCAAAGCTTGATATGTGATTCAGCTTCAATTATCGCCTTACATGTGAAAAGTTAGAATGATGTTTATTTTGGTTTCTAATTCACTAATATGTAATTTATGTTTGCAACAAGATCATGGCCCTTACAAATTTTCCTTATAAATTCATTGCTAGGAAAAGAAGGTGGCCATGGAGTACTAGTAAAGTATTTGGGGACACACCAAGGACACAAATTGTGCGCAATGGACTGTCATTAGAGGAATTTTGGGGTCTAAAATGGGCCTCCTAAGGAAAATAATAAAATAATAGTTAAAATAATAAAATAATATTGATTAATTTTGGAGGAAGAAAGAAAAAAACTACTTTTGTGTTCGTATTTTCGACATATCTCCCTGTGTTTTTATTCAAATTTTGATCCGGAGAGCTCGTTGGATGTGGAATTTGATTCTGCATCCAACGAGTACCCACACTGCATACTTTTGATGGACCATGCTACCCCAAAAACAAGAAAAACCTAAAAAAAACGTGATGATGATGTCATCATCACGTGTTTTTTAGGTATTTCTTGTTTTTGGGGTAGCATGGTCCATCAAAAGTATGCAGCGTGGGTACTCGTTGGATGCAGAATCAAATTCCACATCCAACGAGCTCTCCCTATTGAAATTTGAGTAAAAGCACAATGAGATATGTCGAAAATACGAACAAAAAAAGTAGTTTTTTTTAATGACAAATATGTCAATTCAACCATTATGGTTGACTTATTTTATTGAAATTCTATTGGTTCTTGAATTCCAACTCACAAAAACTTATTTTGGCACATTTTCTTATAAGGCCCATTTTAGACCCCAAATTTCCTCTAATGCAACGTAAGAAATATAAATAGACCCATGTTGGGGCAATTCAAGAAACGATGCAACTTTTAATAATAATAATAATAATAATAATATAATTTAAGGCCATAGTTTATGTAGACTCCAATTTGATAAGGGACTCCCTCCATGTAGGGACACCTTTATTGTTTTTATGATTGCTTTAAAACTTACCACTTGTTTTCTTTGCTTTGGCCTCTTTTTCATCTAATGTGCTATTATTGAGGTGAATGTTTTTTGTTTATGGTGCACGGGACCAAACTTGAGTGCTCCAAGAGCTCCACCAAATGTTTAAGCTTTACTTCTTGTTTGTTGGCATATACACAATTTTCACGAAATACCTTTGATACATACATTTGGGCTTTGTTCCTTCGGTGTCATCTTGTTTAATCAATTACACTTTTCAATCATTGAATTGTTAGAATCAATATGACTAACCTTAAGAACTTGAATGAGCTTTGAAGGGCTATGAATTGAGTTCAAAATGCAATTAATTTTGCAATTATAATCTAGGTTATACTATGATAAACCTCTCTTCTTCATTTTCTCTATACTACTTCATTTTGAATTTGTTTGGCATTAGACTTTCTTGCTAGTTGAATGTGAATATTGTGTATTATTTTAGTCTTTTTTGCAATGCAAACTACAATATTGATAGGTTTTTCACTTTTAAGTCACCAAAATTTCTAGTGTAAAATCATGATTTGCAAGTTTTTTGTTTTCATTTCATATATATATATATATTTGAGAGATCCCTCTTTTAAAGAGGAAAATATTGTTGGTGTCACAATATCAGATTCTATTGGTTCACTCACTTCTCCTTTGGACCTTTGTGAGCCTCACAATTTATCTTTTGTAGTGGAAAAGGCAAAATGTTCTAAATGTAATCCTTTATAAGACTCATCGTGTGTTGTTACTGATGTTTTGGGCGGGGATGAAGCTTGGATTACCCCATAAAATTTTATGTCTCATAAAGAGACCTGAGGGGGGATTACTAGTTTTTGGGGGGACCTTTAAGATTGAACTAATCCCTTCTCATGTTATTGGGTCCAATAGTATATCCAATAGCCCTTAAGCTAGATAAACCAGTAACTTGCGACTTAGCAAGGGCCGAGATGTCTCAAAGCTCACTAGGGTGAGTCTCTATCCTAGCGGTCGCCTACCCTTTGGTCATTGTCACACCGAGCCAATGAGAAACACTACCCACCACAAGATTTAGACTCGTGACCTCTTGGGAGATAACACAAGTTCTTAACCATTAGGCCCACTAAGGTTCTTGTGTGTCATTATATCGTTATAATAAACTCTATGATAGTTTTAAGGGATAAATTATTATTGCTATGATATATAAAATTAGTAACAAGAATAAGAATCACCATAGTTTTGATAATTTAGAAGGTTCATTACATAAGAATCTAATGTGTGTGATTTGGTAGTATTAATTTATTTTATTGTTATAATAAACTCTAGAATAGTTTTAAGGGATAAATTATTTTTATTTTGATATATAAGATTAGTAAGAAGAAGAAGATGATGACGATGATGATGATGTTCTTGAGAAATAAAAATAAAGTAAGGAACTACTTGGTTTTCCTACAATTTTATTTTTGTGCTAAAAAAATTCGAAGAGGAGCATTCCTGAATCACCATAATCTTGGTAAGTTAGAAGGTCAGGCAAGTCTGTATAAGAAGAAGAGAATTCCTAAATCACCATAATTTTGATAAATTAGAAGGTTAGGAAATTTTGTAGAAGAAGAAGAAGAAGAAGAAGACGACGATGTTCTTGAGAAAGAAAAGAAAAGCAAGGAATTACTTGGTTTGCTTAGAATTCTATTTTGGTACTAAAAAAGATTAAATATGCGTGTTCTTAAATCATCATAATTTTGATAAATTAAAAGGTTAAGAAAGTTTGTATTGTAACAAAAATTTTGAAACTAAGATCTATTGTGGTTTGCGTAGAGCAATCTAAGAGAAAAAAAAAATCATCTTCAACACTCACAGTCTCACAAAGATGACAAATCCTTTCATCCCATGGGGTTTTAGGAATTTTCCAATGCCTTGTTACACTGTGCATCTTGTGAGAGTTCATTCTTATTTTAGATAAGTTTATCTACTTCATTACACTAGTTAAAACAATGAGATACTTCTGATATTCTAGATTAGGGTAAATGACCTCCTTATAATATCTTAATTATATTTTAACTTGTAAATTTTTATAGCACCACATATTATCTTTAAACTTAAAAATAATAATATTTTAATATTCTCTATATTTTGCAAAGTGTCCATTTCATTGATCCCCCCAAATGTTTTAGCTAAGACATGGAATCTCTATGCCAAACTCGCTTGAGCCTTAGGTCATTTTGATTGGATTTTAAAGAAGTTTTAGTAAGTCTCTAGTCTCCCAAGTCATTTAATTTTATCTTGTACATTAGGTACCTGGTCATAGTTATGCTCGCAATGGGTGGAAGAACGATTTCTATGAGGAGAATAAGATATAATGTATTGCTTTTAATTTTAAGGTTATAAGTTTAAAACACTTTTGGATTGTTCAATATTTCTCCAAGATTCTCTAGAGATGATGCAACCCAAAACTTCACACCCATACATGAGAACAAGAGTGAGGAGAGTTTCAAAGAGGAGTTTATTTTTATCCCACATCACAAAGTTTGTTGATTTACAATGATTTTCAAGAACAAAACAAGCTTTCCACCCTCCATTAATCATTTTCTCAATGTTTTAGTTCAAATTGAGCATGTGATGGATATCAATCCCAATATATTTGTATGAAGTCACTTCCTCCAAGTTGTTATTGTCATACAAAAAATTAGTGCAAGTGTCCTTATTGGATTTGATTATCACAACTTTTGTTTTGTGAGTGTCAATAATCATACCCATACTAGAGTAGAAATCCTTGAGAATTCTTATTTTCTTATCAAGATCAGAGGGACACCTTGCTAGAAGAACAATAGCACCAGCATAAAGAAGAAGGATGGTGACCATTCTTGCTAACGTAGTGTGTCAATGATTATAACTTGGATAGGTATTTATGCATACGCTAGGTGTCAGGCATGCAGGAGTTGTCCATTAATTCTCTAGGTACTTGCTCAATTTATTGAGTAAGTGACTTTTGAATCTCTTTCATAAGCATAACTTATGATATACACATTAATTAATTTAATGTTGGATAATAACTAAAAGTGAGCTCAATATTAACTCACAAATGTTGATCTTAAGTGAGGCTTGAGATCTAATCTTATCCATCCATCACTTTGGAGATTGAGATGCTATAAAGAAAGCATAAGGAGAGGAGGAGACACACAATATACACATAGTGATACAATAAGATCTCATATGTATTGCTTGGAGAAGGAATTTCATTCAAGTGTGCAAGGGCAGGGTCAGAGGAAAGGAGCAAGGGGCAACACAGGAGTAGTAACCAGGTGTGATATCCGAGGATATTTTGTTGTATTGTATTACTCTTCAAGTGGGTTATTATCCCAGAATGAGAGCCTATATTTTATAGGAATAAAATCATTGAATTTTGGTTTTTCTCCATTGAGGTTTTCTAGGGTGAATACTTGTGTCAAATGTGGTGGATTTCTTAATTTTTCCACTACATTTTATTGGTTAAAATTCAGTATTTTTTATATCATAATTTAAGTAGTAATTTACAATAATAATTTAATCCCGAGCATAAAAATTATCGATAATAGAAATCAAATCCGATATCGAGAAATTAACATGGTAACATGGTATAAATCCCTAAATCCCGAGAAGAGGAAATTGTATTTGGCAAGGGTTTATTGGAAAAAAAAGGAAGAGAGGAGGTTTATTAAAATTGTTCTTAAATTTTGTAATTTTGAAATTACAACATATATAATTTTCAACTTAAACTAAATGATGGATTTTAAGACCACCCAGATAGTTAGAATTGAGATTTAACCACTACAAAATTATCATTTTCACAAAATTTGCTATACAGGATTCCCCACAAAAATTGCTATGTCGGATTTTGGCGAGTTGGGGGCATTTTGGTTAGCGCTTATACTGCCGCTTTGGAGCATTGCACAACCACCGTATAAAAACTATACATATGATACTGCTCCGGAGTCCGGAGCATTGCACAACCGTCGTACAAAAACTATACATCTGCGTGAGAAGATCCAAATACTGTGTTAAATGACGGGGGAAGGTGGGTAGAGCTGAGAAGGGGCCACATATCAGTGGGAATTGGGTGATGGGCGCAGGAATAGTCTGGTAGTTGGGCGCTAAAGTAGATCAGAGGGAGGTGATCGGGCTTTAAGGGAAGCAAGCCTCTAATAGGCAGAATGCATCTCCAACAGTAGAGGGGTGCATGCGAGCATAAAAGGATGCAGTGTAGTGAATGAGTAGTGGAGGCGGAGACGCAGTAGTGGAAGTCGTTGGTGGAGGAGAAAGGCGGAAGTAACACATGCCGCAAATAGTTGCAGTGCCAGGAAAAAGGAGAAGGCCACATGTGAGATGGGTGTAGGTGGTGGGGAGTTGCAACCATTGAAGAGGCACGAGCACTAGTTTCCAAGAGAATTTGTTGGGCTATGGAGTGGAGAGGAGTGGTAGTCATGGGCTATGGAGGTAGTCGCAATAATAGTCCTCACAATAGTAGAGGCAGAGGAAGTCTTGAACAAGGTGCACATGATCCGTGGGTGGTAACCGTAGGATGTAGGAGGTGCCATGGACGTGGGAGAAACAAGCATAAACAATGGGGGCTAAGTGGAGCAGACGATAAGGATAAAGGAGCATGACGACATGAAGAAGAAGGGATGTGGGAGTGTTCGCTACAATGGAGGTAGTTGTAAAAGTTAGCAGCTAGCCGCTACAACAAAGAGCCATGAACAATCATTGGGGTAGAAGATAGTCATGGGGATACAAGGAAGCCACTAAGATCAACAAGAAGATCTTATAAAATTTTGGGTAGATCTAGGACAACAGAAAAACCACCAAGTAGGTTGGAAAAGGCACGGGAAATAGGTCCTGGTAGTGGGTAGCAAATACAAGCAGTGGGAAGTAGATGTAAGCAGCAGTTCGGTAGCTTGAAATTCTCGCAAAATTTTGATTTGGAGATGGAAGCATTTTGTTTGAGGTTTGAAACTAGGTTGGAGGGTGCATCCAACTATAGTCCTTGGAAAGAGAGGATCACATTTGTTCTCATGGAAAACGGAGACAGATCCAAAGTACTTGGCCACCAATAATTTGAAGGACGTGAAGATGAAGAAGATCATCTTAGATATGGTGAAGGATCATTTGATCCCTCACATATTTGAGATGTGAGGCAAGGAAATGTGGGAGGCTCCAACAAATTTATATCAGAATGAAAACCACAATAGGAAGATCATTGTTTAGGGAGGAACTCAAGAGCACCAGGATCTCCACATCAGATACAATAGCTTCTTATCTTACCAAGATCACACAGGTTCGTTTTAAGTTGGTAGCAGTTGTGTAGAGAGTGGTAGTTCAAGATTTGATGATGATAGTTCTGAATGGGTTCACTAAGACATGGATGCTCTTTGTCAAAGGGATTGTTGTAGGAGAGAATATTCATAATTGGGAGATGTTGTGGAATGACTTTATCCAAGAGGAGACTCTATAAGAATACCTATATGGAGGATAACAAAAGGGTGACGATGAGGAGAATGTTTCTCTTTCTATCCATGCAAAAAAAACAAGGAAAATACAGGTGGAGAGTCAACTTCACAAGCAGAGAAGAAGAAGAAGGATCTAAGGAAAGTGAAATGATTTGTGTTCCACAAGAGTGGCCATTATCTTTCACAATGTACAGAACGAAAGAAATGGAAGAGTAAGTATCTAGTATCTGCAGCTAGTAGAATCTGTAGAAAGCTCAAGTCAAGGAATTTACTCAGAAGTTCAAGAAGGAGTTCTTGTTAGTCTCTTGTCTTTCTAGCATAATTTTCAGCATTTCCTAATTCATGGATAGTGGGGCTTCTCATCATATGATCGAGACATGTGAGTTTTTCACCAGTTTGTTAGAGACATACTTAGATAAACATGTGGAGCTTGGTTCCCATGCAAAGTGTGGTGTAGAGGGAGTTGGGACAATCATGTTCCATCTAAAGTTAGGAGGTTCTTTGGAGGTGGAAGATATGTCTTATGTTTTGGAGCTTAAAATGAATTTGTTCTCTTTTTTGGAAATGGATGATAGTGGATATGCCATATCTTTATAGGATGGTTGGGTTCTTATTCAGCCAAAGGGATCTGACATAGACTTAGCACGAGTTCTTAGTGCTAGAGAGGGAAAGGTATATAGGTTACAGGAAAATCTTGTAGATGGATCCAAGGGGGTCTTGGATAATGGATCAATGTGAGTTGTAGAGGACAAGGATAAAAAGGCTCAGAAGGGTGAGAAAATTTTGTGGACTTCCAATGTGGGGATTCAACCTTCAGATGAGAAGAGGAACCCATCCCCTTCCAAATATGTCAGGAGACCTAGTTGGTATGAGATGAAATTGATGGATGCTTAGAAGCAAGACAAGGTTCTTAGGAGCACATTGAGGGAGAGAAGGCCTTTGACAAAGTTTCCAATCTTCATGGCACTGATATGTAGCATCATTGATTTTGTGACTTCTAGTGATTCGGGTGAAAGTGACTAGCAGGGTTGGGGGGATACCAGTGCGTAGGATGATGTGTGCAATATTATTCCAGGGTCCAAGGAAGAACCAGTTCTAGGTGGCTCTTCAAGAAGTACCTTCCTCTCTAATAGGACATGTTGATGATTATAGCTCCAACATGTACTTTTGCATAGGATAGGTGTCAAGCATGCATGAGTTGTCCATTAGATCTCTTGGTACTTACTAAATTTATTGAGTGGGTTTTATATATCTTTCCTAAGTCTAAAATAGGAAAAGCACATTACTTAATTGCATGTCGGCTAATGACTAAAAATGAACTTAAGATTAAGTCACATACAGTGATCTAAAGTGAGGCTTGAGATCTTGTCTCAACTATCCATCACCTTGGAGATTAAGGGTAAGCTTTTTGGCCGTTAAAATGTTATAAAATAAATCCTAAGGAAAGGAGACATAGAAGACATAGAGTGATATAGTGAGATCTCATTGTATTGGTTGTAGAAGGACTTTCATCTAAGTGTGTAGGGGAAAGGTCCGAGGAAAGGGGAAAGTGGGAAAATAGGAGTAGCTACTAGGTGTGATAGGATAGGATATTTTGTTGTATTGTATTATTCCTTAGGTGGCCCATTATCACAAGAAGGGAGCCCAAATTTTATCCTAATAAAATCATTGAATGTTGGTTTTTCCCTATTGGGGTTTTCCAAGGTAAATACTTATGTCAAATGTTATTTATTTTTTGTTTATTGCGTTGCACTTAATTGGTTAAAATATCAATGTATTTCTATTTATAATTTTAGTAGTAAGATATAACCATAATTTATTTATGGTCATAAAAATGATCGAGAACATAAATAAGTTATGGTATTAATAAATTAACATCGTGTCAATGCAACATGCCTCTACTAAACAACCTTCTAACTTATCGATGTATATACCAAAAAAGGTAGGGGAGAGGGGTAAATCTTGCTTAACTCCTATATTACAATTAATATCTTCCAACATTGTTCTTAGACTCGGCAATGAATTTCTCACACAACCTTTTACCAATGGCTCTCATCTTGAAAGGAACCTTAATCTCTTCTAACCTTTTCCACCTGTTTTTTTTGTAAGATAGTACGCATAGGGTTTTGAACCGGTGACCTAACACAAGGAGTTCCTTAACTGTACACACATTCACCATCTATTCTATGCCCCATGGGCTGACATTTTCCATAAGTTATTTCGAGGCATTGTATCAAAATATTTTCTAAATTCCACAAAGCAACAAAGGAGAATGGGTTTATTATTACAACATTCCTCTACAATGATCTTGAGAGTAATGAGGTGGTATATGGTGGAATGATACCTTCTAAAACCAAATTGGACTTTATCCCTTTTAGCTTGACTTTCTATCCAAATGTTGATCTCATTTTCCAAAATAATACCATATAACTTGGCTAAAAGAGAGATAATCATAATTGTACTATAATTAGAGGCCGTTATTTTCATCAACTTTTTTAAAAATGGGAACAATAAGGCTCTTAGTCCAAGGTTTGGCGAAGCCCTGCGTGAATACTAAATTGAAGTGGTTGTGGATGTGATAGATGAGGCGCTTATTCCCAAAATTGTAGATTTTTCACTAGTTTTCAGCCACTAGTTTCAAGTAAAATTTATATAGCTGTTTATGAAATTCTCAGAAAAACATTTCAGACTTAAAACACTGCTGTAAACAATCTTTTCAGTGACAAAAAATAAAAATCAGCACGCCATTTAATCACACAGAACACTAGGATTTTTGGCCAATGGCCCTGGAAAAACCCACTAGGGGAAAACCAGTCAGAGAGAGAGTATTTTTATTTTTTCAGGAGAATTTTATCATTTACAACAATACACAGAAAATATCAAACCAACTTATCTCAACCCGGAAGATAAATTTCTGTCTCAATTTGCGTGCCCAGTAGCAAAAATCAAACTCTGACTTTTTCTATTTTCTGCCTCGATTTCTGTGCCAATGTACGAACCGTATGAGATGTACGGACCTCGAAATCCATGCCCAATTTTTTTTCTCAAAAAATCATGCCCATAAATTTGCCTCAAAAATCGTGTCGTACAGGCTATACGGACCAATAATAAATGCTGTTCTCTTCACCTCGATTTCTGTGCCATATTTGTTGTTGTCATTTTCCTCGATTTGCATGCTGCAAAATTTTTCCTCTTGCTCAAAAAAAATGGAAACTTTCTCTCTTCTCTCTCTTAGCTCTCTCTTCTCACTTCATTCTGAAAAAGTGAGACAAAATGCCTTTCCCATGCCTTTTTGAGAAAACCCTAAGGTGAGTCTAATTTAATGGTGGAGATTAGATTAGATCAAGGGCTGAAATTAAATGTTCATATTTTATTTCTAAAATATTGATTTCACTCACCCACTTAAATTTATCAAAAAGTGACTTTAATGCTCTAAAATCAAATTAAATGCTTTTACTTAAGTCATTTAATGCAAGGGTCACTTTATGTCCCCTCTCTAAGTGACTAAGGCAAAAGTCACTAGGGGAACACTTCCCTAGGTACAAAACTAACACTTCCTCTTACCAAGGAAGGTGTTCTGCACCATTCCCAACTTGTCTCTGAAGAAGACAAACTTGCCCCTCCCCAAAGACTTCATCATTATGTCTGCTACCTGCTCATATGTGGAAATGTACTGAAGCATCACTGCCCCCCTCTGAACATAGTCTTAGATGAAATGATACCTGATTTCAATTTTCTTTTACCTGTCATGGAAAGCTAGATTCTCAGAGAGCTGGATGCAACTCTAATTGTCACTATAAATAACCATAGGCCTAAGCTCCTGACAAAATAGATTCAACAACAACTTGCAAAGCCACAAGGCCTCGCAGTTGGCCAAACTGGCTACCATGTACTCATCCTTTGCAGTACTCAATGCAATGGACTTCTCCTTCCAACTGAACCATGACATTGCTTTCGAGCCCAAATTAAAACAACATCCAGAAGTGCTCTTCCAGTCTGCCACACTTCCTGCCCAATATGAATCTATATAGCTAACCAATCTAATCCCCTCTGACCTCCTGTAGTCCAAACCAAAATCCACTATCCCTGAAAGATAGCGCAACACATGTTTTGTAGTGAGCCAATGCACACTCCTAGGGTCAACCATGAACTGGCTAAGAGTGTTCACTACAAAACAAAAATCTGGCCAAGTGTTGACCAAATACACCAATGAACCAATAAGCTGACTATATAAAGTAGGATCCACCAAATATCCCTCAGAAGCATGAAGCTTCTTCTAGTTGGTGATCATAGGTGTCGACATAGGCTTGCAATCCTCCACCCTGAATCTCCTCAAAATATCAACTGCATACTTTCCCTGCCCCAGGAAAATATGTTCAGGCTCCTGCCAAATCTCCAATCCCAAAAAATAATGCATCAACCCAATATCGGTCATCTCGTACTCTGCTGCAAGATCCTTCTTGCAAGTTGCAATGGGTCTCTCTCTCCCTGTGATAAACAAGTCATCAACAAATAACAGAAGAACAAGTAGATCATCTCCAACCATGATGAAGTAGAGATTCGATTCTGTTTCTCTCTTCTGAAACCCCATACTTAGCAAGTAAGAATCAATCCAAGAATACCAAGCTCTTGGAGCTTGCTTCAGCCCATAAAGAGCCTTCTTCAACCTGCATACATGTGTCTCTCTGTCATGTATCTAAAAGCCCTGAGGCTACTCAATGTAAATCTCCTCTTATCTAATCTCATTGAGAAATCCGATCTTCACATCCATCTGATGGATCTTCCAACCCATTTCTTCCACAATTGAAATCAATTCCCTGATAGACATATAACGAGCAACCGGTGCAAAATTATCATCATAATCAATGCCCTCAACCTGTGAAAACCCCCGCGCTACAAACCTGGCTTTGTACTTCTCCACACTCCCATCTGCCGCATGCTTCAACTTGTAAAGCCAACAAGAAGTCACCACTGACTTCCCCTCCGGTCTCTGAACAATCTCCCATACATCATTCTTCATGATGGAATGGTACTCATCCATCATGGCATCTCTCCATACCAAATGCTGGGAGGCCTCCTCAAAAGTAGAAGGCTCTAAATCTCATGTACAAGCCACCAACACCATGCCCAATCTGTCAGGAATCTTGATGGCTCTCACCTTGTCACTGGGTGTCCTAGCCTTTAAGGCATCCTTCAAGGTCTCTCGAAGCCATTTAGGCTTATTTTTCCCTGAACGTTCTTCCCACACTGGCCTGTCCTCATATGAAGAACTACTAGAGCTAGAAGCCCCAGTCACCTGTGAACCTGACGTTGGTGTGCCAACACCAGCTGTACCATGTAATCCTGATCCCAATCCCTTGTAAGGTGTACCTGTAATAGTAGACCCATCACCTATCCCCAAAGACCCTGCTGGCCTAACCATTGAACTTGGTGAACCTGTGCTAACAATCTGTGGGCCTATAACCCTGGAAACCTGTGATCCTGACTAATGCATAGATGGAACCTGTGCCACAACATGAGGTGCAGGGACCTACTACTCTCCCTACTCTGACTCTCTTGACCTTTTGAAGGATCGCTCCTCCTCAAACTTCACATCCCTCCTCACCACCACTTTCCTCTAAGAGGGAAGATAAATGCGGAAATCCTTCGCAATCTCATCATAACCCACAAAGATGCCCTTCTCTGCAGTGGGCTCCAACTTTGTCCTCTTCTCTGAAGGGACATGAGAATAAGTTAGACTACCAAATATCTTTAGGATTCTTGGGCTCCAACTTCAGGATTCTTTCCTGAAAAGCACTCCTTAGGTGTCATATTCACCACTGCTTGATGGGGACTCCTATTCTAAAGGTATACATTGGTGCTGCAAGCCTCATCCCAGAGAAAGAAATGAAGTGACTGGTCATGTAACATAGCTTAGGTTGCTCCAACAATGGACCTGTTCTTCCTCTCTGCCACTCAATTCTACTCTGGAGTATATGGAACTGTCAACTGTCTCCTAATCCCCTCTTGTCTGCAAAATCCATAAAACTCCTTGGAGGTATACTCACCCCCATTATCCGATCTCAAGACTCATTTCTTCCTCCTTGTTTGGTTCTCCACAAGAGCTTTGAACTCTTGGAACCTCTGCAAGGCTTCCTCATACTTCTTTCTCTTTAGAAAGTAGATCCAGGTCTTCTTGGAATGGTCATCAATGAATATCACAAAATACTCGTATCCTCTCAAGGACACATGAGACATAGGTCCACATAAGTATGAATGTATCAAGTTAAGAGTACTAGCTGACCTACTATCATTGTTCGAAAAAGCAGTCTTGGTGTACTTTCCCAAAGCACACCCCCTACACACATCACTCTGCCCTATGCTAAACTTCAGTAAACCTGTCACCATGTGCCTCAACAACCCCAAGGCTGGATGATGCAAGTGGGACATCCTCCTATGCCAAATCTCACACAACTCACTGCTGTTGCTATGTGCTAACGCATGCTATGGATGAAACAAGAGCCTATACAGTTTCCCACATCTCACTCCAATGGCAACTGAAGTAGATGGTCCTATAGTCTTGGGAAACATATGCACGTGTCCATCTAGGAAAGACACCCCAAGACCCTGATACTCGATCATGGAAATTAACACTAGGTTCTTCTTCATCCCAGGTACATACAATACATCCCGTAATACCATGGGACTCATGGACTCCCTCTGAAATGTAATGGTCCCACGTCTAACTGCACTAACTACTAAGTCATCTCCCAACACAACCTCCACATCTGTATCTTCTTGTGAAAGCTCGGAGAACATCTCATGAGCACCTATCATGTGGCTCAAGGCTCCGCTATCTATGTACCAAGTGCTGGAAGTAGATGCACTATAAGAATGGTCTGTCACACAGGAAAACTCCCTCTGTCTGTCAACATCCGCACTGGTGAGAATGGATGCTCTCTCTCTCTCTCAATATGCCCAGTGCATAGTGAAAACTCACTCTGAAATCTAGCTACAAAATCATCGATCTCAGCTAAAGCAACTGTCTGTTGCTTCTTCTTCTTCTTATTCGGACATGTAGCAGCATAGTGTCCCATCTTATGACATGCAAATCACTTCATAGTGCTCATATCCTTCTTCTGCCCATCCTGCTGCTGCTTGGCCCCACCCTTCTTGGGACCCTTCTCGCTCTTCTTCTTCCCCTTTGTTGTCAAGGTCGCATCCTCCTCATCCCCTCTACTGGTAGATCCAATGCACTGCAAGAAACCACTCCGAGCCTCCTCTTGAACAAATTCATCACATACTCTGTCCCAAGATGGTAAGTTCTCTCTGGCGACCAACCCCTGAACAAACACAGCCCAAGGTGCAGTCACCCCATTCAGGGCTGTCCGCACTAACTCGGGAGCATCAATGGCCACCCCAACAACTGCAAGCTCATCTCTCACCTAAGATATCCTAGTAAGATAAGTCATACATGCCTCTCCTTTGACCATCTTTATGTCATTTAGCTTCTCTCTAAGTACCATCTTCCTGTTTTCATTAGTACTAGCAAATGAACCGGTCAAAGCAGTCCACATTTCATGCGCATGATCCTTCGCTGAAATGTGAGGAATAACATGGTATTTAATAGCATCTAAGATTATCCTCATGGCTTTAATATCCTTCTTATTTAAGGCTACAAGTAATACTGCATCAATAGAAGGAGGAATAGTAATGGGATTTGCTGTAGTGTTTCTAACTACTTCTTCCCACAGCTCATTCTCCCTCAGCACAAGTAAAATCCGGGCCTTCCATGAGACAAAGTTCGCTGCCCCATCCAACCTATCCTCATTTATCAACCCCATGGAAGTAATTTTATCAAAGAACAAGTTTCTGCAAAAAGTACTACTGTCACAAAGGTTTTTCTGAATTCTGGAAATGACTGTTTCACTGCTAAAATTTAATTTTCTGCCACAACCCGCTCTGATACAATGTAGATTTTTCACTAGTTTTTAGCCACCGGTTTCAAGTAAAATTTATATCACTGTTTATGACATTCTCAAAAAAATAAAGTGCTGGAAATAAACAAAAAATTTCAGACTTAAAACACTGATGTAAACAATCTTTTCAGTGACAGGAAATAAAAATCAGCACGCCATTTAATCACACAGAACACTAGGATTTTTGGCCAATGGCCCTGGAAAAATCCACTAGGGGAAAACCAGTCAAAGAAAGAGTATTTTTATTTTTTCAGAAGAAGTTTATCATTTACAGCAATACACAGAAAATATCAAACCAACTTATCTCAACCCGGAAGATAAATTTCTATCTCGATTTGCGTGTCGAGCAGAAAAAATCAAACTCTGATTTTTTTTGTTTTCTTCCTCGATTTTTGTACCACTGTATGGACGGACTGTACAAACCTCGAAATTCATGCCCAATTTTTTTTCTCTCAAAAATCATGCAGTACGGACTGTACGGGCCAGCAATAAATGTTGTTGTCTTCACCTCAATTTATGTGCCCTCTTTGTTGTTGTCCTTTCCCTTGATTTGCGTGCTGCAAAATTTTTCCTCTTGCTCAGGAAGAATGGAAAATTTTTGTCTTCTCTCTCTCAGCTCTCTCTTCTCACTTCAATCTGCAAAAGTGAGGCAAAATGCCTTTCCCATGCCTTTTTGAGAAAACCCTAGGGTGAGTCTAATCTAATGGTGGAGATTAGATTAGATCAAGGGATAAAATTAAATGCTCATATTTTATTTCTAAAATATTAATTTCACTCACCCACTTAAATTTATCAAAAAGTGACTTTAATACTCTAAAGTCAAATTAAATGCTTTTACTTAAGTCATTTAATGCAAGGGTCACTTTATGTCCCCTCTCTAAGTGACTAAGGCAAAAGTCACTAGGGGAACACTTCCCTAGGTACAAAACTAACAAAAAAATGTCTTCTAAAGAAAAAAATCCATCCTATATAAAGAGGGGTTGAATGTTGTAGTTGGAATCAGGGGATTCATAAAGCTTGTTAAGATAGGAATCCAATCCTTCAAAACAATCATATTTTTTTTTTAGTTTTGAGAGCTAGAATTTTCATCCATAATTTCTTAGGATCTATCTTGGAGAGGTGTAAAAGATTCTCCTGCTTATTATTATATAGTACTTTTTTTTCTCTTTTAATGAGGGATTTTTACTTATTTATCTTGTCAAATTTTAGGGGCCCATCAATAATTCTTTAATTTGTCTTCTTGCAATTTTTAACTCTTTGTCATACCAAGGGGTGGTCATTATGTTTTCGTTTTTACACAACACTTAAATAGAGAACTTGTTAATGGAACATGAGAGGGTTGTAGAGAAATTATTGTAGAGTTATACATATATTGTCCTTACTAGAAAGAGAAAAGAATCCATTTTTTAAATAATTTAAAAAGAGATCATATTTATTTTTGTTGAATCTTAAGTACGTCGAGCTATGAGAGTTTTTTTATGGGACTACTATGCATGACAAAATTGAGAGTTACAATTAAAGGTCTATGATCCAAGTTGGGTTAATGGGAATTTAAGATATCAAAATTATTATTTGGTTGTATAATCAATATCGGATATGACATGATCAACCACACTGCTGCTAAGCACATGGATACAAGTCATTTGGTTATAATTGCGCCATTTCATAACACCGTTGAAAATGATTAGATCTTAATAAGTGCAGAGGTTGATTGGATTGGAACCAAACAAATTTCCCCCCAAATCTTCAGAACTTCTTTGGTAAATATTGGATAAAGCAATGTCTTCATCTAACCATAGAGGATTAGAGTTTGAATCATTGCTTAAAAGAACAACTTGGCTATTTGTTTTTTTAGCATTAAATTCACCCATTAAGAGGATAGTTCCTTCGTTCCTTAAATTAGAAATATCATGTTCTAAGCCATTATAAGGGCAAGTTTTATCTAAATTTTTCTTCTCATAAACATTAGAATTAATACATGCAGAATATCATATCACTATGTAGGTTTTTTTAGCATTATTTTCTGGAATATTCATCCAAATGTACTTAATTGAAAGTGTCTTTCTTCTAAAACCTAACATGAGAGGATATGTTATTCCTAATGTTACAATCTATGCCTCCAATGCCTATCAATAGGATCTCTTGTTCCATATCAACCATTCGACAAATCCTTGTATGTTAGGGACCATATATTCGTCATGCTCCCACATTTCAACCTGCAATATAATATCAATTTCATTTGAAATCCAACTTAACTTGGAACCTTTGTTCCATGGAAATCCCCGACAGTTCTAAGAGAGGATCCAAAGCGTACCAAATTCCTATTTTATTATTATTATTATTATATTTTTGGTGTTATCTTGGATAATATATTTTCTATTTCTAATTAATGCCCATTTTCTTTCCTTCTTATCTTGTTCTACCTTTTGAACTAATGATACACTACATAAATATATTGATATTAGCACTATTCTAATAAAAAAATAAATTAAATTAAGGTTTATGTTAAGTGGGTATTAATATCATATAAAAGTGTTGATTTTTTTTAATGTGGAGTAAATCATCATTATGTTGATTGCTAATGGCATGGGGGTTATTTTCTGATTTCTTAAATGGTTAGTACTAAGTAGCAAGCTAGAATTTAAGTTCTTATTGAAATTTCATGCAATTAGGCAATTGATGCAAAACTAAAATTTTACCTTCTTCCTAGAATATTTCTTGGATATTAACAGTAAAAAGATCAAAACAATTCTCTACTAATCTCTAACAACCCCAAACTTCATCACAATTCAGGGACAAAAGATACCAAATAATGAGATAATTTCATCCCCTTCTAGGGAAACTTATTAGCTAATAATCAAATCCGAAAATGCATTTTTACAGTAGTATAATAGCAGTAAACTCATCCTCTTATATTCTTCATTTGATCTTTTACTTCTGTCAAATCAACAAGACAAACCTATGTAAATAACAATGCATAAGTAACATATATAGCTGAAATTGAAATATGAAAATTACACAATATATCGACATCTAAAAACTTCATATAAGATCTCAAGATGAAGTATATGTACATACCGAAAAATTCTCTCAATGATAATGCAAAACTTTATCCATAAATCCCTATCTAGGGCAGATCAACAAATCCTAGCTCAACCAAGAAGATTCAACATATAAGAATATCTCTAAGACATCCTCTAAGGAAAGATGTCCTCTTCTCTTCTTCTTCACTAATTGATATTGGGATTATGATGGTATGAATGGAAGACTTTTGACATTCCACTATTTATATAATAGGTAAGAAAGGCCAACCATACAATGTGGGAAAAATCCCTTACAAGAAACCTAAATGTTCCCTTATAGGACACACAAGTGATACACCCACTCTAGAGTACAACTTCCATGCTCTAATGGCAATGCCATTCACAATATTGTTTCCAATGTGATGTAATGATGAGAGGAAAGTCCACATACCTCGATCATAAATATCCACAATCTCCATTGATCCTCCTAAGAAATGTACTCTAGTGGGTCAACTACCCCGCTATAAGGACATGGTCAAATCCATGGGCATCCTCGAGCCATCTCCAATCCTTCAAAAACGAATCCATGATACCACATGCCATCTAAGGCTAGAATCCCTCCTCCATGATGCACAACGTTCCAAGGAAGTGGTTTATCCATGTGTCCATCATGATGATTTCCCACCAATGTTGCAAATATTGTTTGCAGAATATATCATTGAGGGTATGGAAGGAATTATATCAAGGAAAATATTGGGAATCATAAAAAAATATTGGCAAAAATAAACTTAGACTTGAAGAAGCATGAAAATATCAAACAAATTGGCAAGACAAAAAACTTAGGAGAAATAAAAAATATCACAAGAAATCAAAGATATTTTCAACACTGGAGTCCACCAATCAATTATGAGAGCTACAACACCCAAGGGAAGAACACCATGTTGACACCATCCTGAGATCAAGCATCCATTGAGAAATATATGTGTGACTGTACATATCCATCCCAAATCATCTTTCATTCTATAATCCATCTTGAACCATCTAGGGGTTGAACATACACCATGTACTCCAAATATCATGAAGCACCCCCAAACATGGTGTAAACACTTTTGGAGGAACATGAAAATCTAATAATTCCTCCTTATGAGAATTTATTTTTACATTGACATGGGTGAATTCCTCTAATCTCTATGTCATGTCCCCACCCCTCTACTTGACGGAGAGGACGCAACTAAGATAGCTGCTAGCTATCTAATCCGGGAAAACTAGCCTCATAAACATGATATAAAAATGCATTGGAAATAAACATACATAGATGCATAACCATTCAATATACAATGAAAGCATTTACATTTCATTCAACACATTAACATGTTCATCATATTTATAAATCAAATAGAAGTGTAGATATTTAACACAAGAGATACTTATCTTAGAAGAAGCTTGCCTCGCAAACAGCTATTCCACTGCAACGTTCCACCCAACCATAGGCCATTGTGCTCATCAATATTTCTGCAACACTGTCACCCCCGAGATGGGCATGATTCCCACAAGGAATAAGGGAACACTAGCAGACTCACAGATAGCCAAAGGTATATCAAAATTCATCCAAGCCAAATAGAGTTGGGTTTATCAGGATGCAAAGGAGCTTGAAGGGATGACTGCTAAGCTAGTGAGCTCATCCACAGAGCTATGGACACCTACATCAAATCTATCCTGGCTTCTAAATATCTACCCACCCAACACAAGGAAGCATGCCCTTCTCTGCTACATAGTCCCCCGGGCTATGGCCCTTCCCTTCCAGTGATATTCAAGGTGTTCAAAGAAGAAAACCAACCCCCTAGATCTATTTTTGAGGTTCCTTCACACACTAGGTTTATCAAGCTAATCAGACCCCATTTCCACTCCCAATTCAATGCAGGCCAAAGCCAAAAGAAGCACCCACAACACAATATGATTTATGGGTTTGAGGAAAAATAGTTTGGGAAACAAAAATGAATTTCCGAGATGGGTAAAATAGTCCCCTAACAACAATTCAATTTCCAAGGAAGTTTTGGCCCTAACGTGGCCAAACCAGACTCAACAATACCCAAAATCATGGGTCTATTCTTCCCTTCAATGGGCATTGCAAGAAAACGATTTCCAACTTGGAAACAATGGGGAAAAATGCAGCAAAAACGTGGGGAAGGAAACTCAGCCACTGATAATCACCAAAAAAGTATTTCCTAGCCTGAGCAAAATGAGGTAACAACCAAAAACATGAGTTTCACACACAGGAAGTTCCAACTGCCTTCCAGAGCTCCACATGAAGGAAAAATTGTGTGGAAAACATGAAAACATGAAAGTCATGGTAGAATGACATACTTTTTTGGGTTTTTACTTGCCCAAGGAGTCAAAACGCATTTCCCCAAAACTGATGGCTTCTACAATTCGAATTTTGGGCTGTCATACCTTCCCCATCCCATGCAATAAACAACTCAACCAATTTCTGGTAGTAATAAATGATTGGGTGAATAAGACATTAAATCTAGTTTACAGTTTGATGGGTTTTCCCTTTGAAATTTGGCTTTTCCCTATTGGCCCAAAGGTTTGAATATTCCCACCCCCTTCTCCTTAGAAAATCATGCCCCCATCTCATTATTTGTTACATTGACATCGCTGGTTGTGGGTTTAATTAAATTGCATATTTACATGATGTCAAAAATTATAATGTGTCAGCTAGCACAAAATACCATCCGGAACGATTTTTTTAATCGCCGAAACATAAAATGCTAAATCGATGGTGGGGATTTTGCCTTTAACTCCACACCATGATTAATTACAATATATACATCATATACATTTAATGCAAATGGGGTCAAAACTAGGGTGTTACATTCCCATCCCCATTCAATAGAACTATCCTCAGTGCTTTACAAAATTGAACAAAATGCTACACTGGTATCACCCTCAGTGCTTCGCAGAATTGAACAAAAATGGATGTGCCAATCACATGGAATCCTCTAGCTCCCATGTAGCCTCTTCAAGACCGTAGTTCTCCCATTGCACCTTTACCTACCCTATGGCTTGGTTCCAGAGCATTGTGACCTTCCTGTCGAGGATGCGCATTGGATTGATTTGGAACTCTCCTTAGGGTTCCACTTGAATCACATCCCAATTTATCACATGGCTAGGATTGTGTACATATTTCTTAAGCAAAGAAACATGAAAAACATTATGAGCTCTAGTGCTAGCAGGAAATGCAAGTCTATATGCAACTGGCCCTATTCTTTCAAGCACTTCAAATGACCCATAATATCTAGGTGACAACTTGGCACAAAATCCAAGCTTCAAGGAACTCTTCTTTTCCTTCACTCTGAGGTAAACATGATCCCCAAAACTGAACTCTTTGTGCACCCTATTCTTCTCTGCATAACTTTTTTCCCTGTCCTGGGATGCTTTCAGATTCTGCCTGATCTTTACAACCTCTTACTCTATCTCCTTGAGCAATTCTGGCCCAAGCACAACCTTGTTCACTGGATTATCCCAAGTCACTGGTGTCCTACATCTCCTTTCATACAAATATTCATATGGACTCATCCCCAAGGATGCTTTCTGTCCATTCTTATAGGAAAATTATACCAAGTGTAAATAATCCTCCCACTTGGATGGTTTATCCATCACATACATACGAAGCATGTCTTCAAGCACTCGGTTAATTCTCTCTGTCTTCCCATCAGTCTGAGGATGGTAGGTAGTGTCGAAGTTCAGATTTGTACCTAAATCCGCAAACAACCCCTTCCAAAAATTGGAAGTGAACTTGACATCTCCATCAGAGACTATTTCCTTAGGCAATCCATCCAATTTGAAAATCTCCTTCATGAATATCCTTGCAATGTCATCAGTATTATGCATAGACTTAACTGGTATAAAGTGTGTTTCCTTTTTCAACTTGTCCAACACAACCATGATGGAATCATGTTGTCTCCAAGTCATTGGAAATCCTGTAGTAAAATCCATGGAAATAAATTCCCATTTACATTTTGGAACTGGAAAAGGCTACAACAAACCTGCTGGGTGTTGATGCTCAACCTTCACCTGCTGACATTTCATGCACCTTGAAATATACTTAGCCATGTCCTTTTTCATTCCTGGACAAAAGAACTGCTTCCTGGTTGTAGCAATCGTCTTTTGATATCCTAGGTGACCAGAATATGGAGCTTGATGGATCTCATCCATAACAAATATCCTCAAATCTGCTATATTTGGAATATAGACTATGTTCTTATAAGTAAGAAGTCCATCTTCTTCCAATTTATATCCCTCATATCTCTTCTCAAGAATTTGTTGCTGAAATTTGTCTTTTACCTTCTCATACAATTCATCTCCAGCAACATGATCAATAATCTGTTGCCTAAACTCTGGCTGGAAAATATTAATGGATGCCACCTACATCTCCTACACCTTCTTGCTGAGTGCATCAACTGTCTTATTCTCTTTTCCTTTTATGTGTTTTATTTCAAAATCAAACTCACATAAAAACTCCAGCCATCTAGTTTTCCTAGCATTTAGAGTAGGCTGATCAAACAAATACTTCAAACCACAATGGTCTGTCCTTAGCTCAAATCTTCTGCCCATCAAGTAATGCCTCCACATCTTGAGAGAATGTACTATGGTTGTAAGTTCTAGATCATGAGTGGAATAATTCTTCTCATGCTCCTTCAAATTTCTTGACTCATAACATATCACGTGGTTGTCTTGCATAAGGAATCCTCCAAGCCCTTATTCGCATGCATCAGTACACACCACAAAATATTTTTCTGGGTCTACAATCTTCAAGACTAGTGCACTTGTGAGAATATTCTTCAATTTCTAGAAGCTTTTTTCACACCTCGGTGTCCATTCAAACTTTATTCCCTTCTTTTGCAAAGAAGTGACTAGATGTGCAACCTTGGAGAATCCTTCAATGAATCTCCTGTAGTATCCTGCAAGCCCCATAAAATATATTACATCTGTCACATTTCTTGGAGTAGGCCAATTCATAATGGCCTAAATATTCTCAGGGTCTACATATATGCCCTCATATGAGATAATGTGACCCAAATAATGAATCCTATCTCGGTAAAAGTCACACTTACTCAACTTTGCATACAACTGATGCTCCCTGAGCAATTGTAATGTCAATCTCAGATGCTCTTCATGCTCTTCCTTATTCTTAGGTTAAATAAGAATTTCATCAAGGAAAACAAGAACAAACTTGTCCAAATACCTGCTAAAGACACTATTCATAAGGCACATAAATATAGCTAGTGCATTTGTGAGACCAAATGGTACCACTACAAACTCATAATGTCCATAACTTGTCCTGAAGGATGTCTTATGAATTTCTTCATCCTTAATTCTCACCTGATGGTAACTAGACCTCAAGTCAATCTTGGACTCCTCTCATTTGATCAAAGAGGTCATCGATCCTAGGAAAAGGGTATTTGTTCTTCATAGTAACCTTGTTCAATTGTCTGTAATCAATACACAACCTGAGTGTACCATCTTTATTCTTCACAAACAGAACTGGTGCTCCCCAAGGAGACACACTCGGCTTGATATACTTCTTTTCCAACAACTCTTGCAGTTGCATCTTTAGCTCAAGCATTTCTAGTGTACTCATCATGTAGGGTGTCTTGGACACTGGTGCTGCTCCTAGCACAAGTTCAATTGTGAAATCAATGTCCCTCTTTGGAGGAAGCCCTAGAATCTCATTAGGAAACACATCCCTGAATTCCCACAACACCTGATAGTCCTCCAACCTAGGAGTTTCATTCTATGTTTCCTCCAAAATATGAGTTGCATACAGTTTGCAACCTTTCCTACAACACTTCTTCAGCTGCATTGCTGAAATCTACCTAACCGAAATCACCTTTGGAATGCCTCTTACAACTGTTGGGTTCCCTTCTTCATCCATGCATTCAAAAGTATTATTATAACAGTCAAGATTTACCCTGTGAGCTTTTAACCAATCCATTCCAATGAGGAAATCATAGGAACCAAGTGGTAGAACATTCAGACCAACACAAGTGACCAATCCATTCATGACCAACAGACATTTCTCTACCACTTCAGTAACATTTCTCTTAGTTCCAGTGGCTAGCTGAACTAACCAAGATTTTTCTATGCTTTACTTTCTTAAAAGCACAAATCTCTACTACTCTAGGAGTAATGTAACTGTGAGTAGAACCAGGGTCAATCAAAATAGAAATAGATTTCTTAACAATCAACTTCAACCACAGTTGACTGGTGATCTGCTTGGCGGTCCTCCAGTGCTGCATAAATCCTAGGGACAGCCCTTGCTACTTGAAACACTGTTTCTTCCTCTTGAATGTTGTAAGCTAGCCTTGCATTATCATTCTCAAGTGAAAAATTCCCATGCATGTGGGTTCCTCCACGTTTCCAACGTTGGAGTGATCCTCTGTTCTGTTGTGATTCTCCAGGATTTTCTCCCACCACTCTAGCTGGATGCTTCTCAACTTGGGACGGATGCTTCTGTTGATTCCTGAAGTTAGAAGGTTTAAAACCTTTCTTCCTTTGGTCAGACTTCTCATTCTTCTTGCCCTTCCATGTCTTATGATAATCAGGTTTTCCTTTGGTTTGCTCATAGCAATACTTAGCTTTCATGATTGCTTCTTCAATAGTTCTAGGTTTGTAAAACTCAATTTTTTCCTTGTAAGACTGAGGCAATCCACTCAAGAAGCGCTGGATCTTCACTTTTTCATCTTTAATGTACTTGGCATACCTCAATAATTCCAATAACTTGTTTGCATAGTCTTCCATGGTATGTAGTACCTGTCAGAGAGGTACTTTTGCTTGAAATACTTCTGGAAATGTTTACACACAATCCTCCTTTTATTAATCTTTTTCACCTCCCTGAAGTGCTCCCACCATATGGATGCTCTTCTAGTCAAATTGAAGATGGCTACCCTATCCTTCATATTTCCAGAGTAGTCTTGGACTTGGAAATATTTCCTCATCCCAAGAATCCAAGTTTCAACTTCTTGTCCATTATTTATCTCACCATTGAAGTTAGGAGGCCTTCCCTTCTTACGTTCATCACGTGAATGGTTTCGGTAACGCCTCTTCCTCTCATTCTTGTGAGAAGAGGAACTTGAATCCCCAATGGATCCTTTAGATTCATATGACTCACTAGGAGATATCTTCCTTCTTCTGGTACTACACTTACTACCTTTCGGACCACAAAGTTCATCCACCTATGGATGTCTGTCAAAATTTGCAACATGGCTTCATTCAACTAATTCTGCTCCTCCTGAGCCTTAACCAATATTTCATTATCTTCCCTATAACTTTGCATCTCCACCCTTAGGCTTCTCATGGTGGATGCAAAATCTGGGGGAGTATCTTGGAATATTCTCCCATTTGACTCTGTCTTGGCATTTCCCACACAGATGTTTTCTCCCATAACATCTTCCTCGTGCTCATAGGGATCTTGTGCATCATTCATGTTGAAGGTTTTCATGGCTGAACCACAACTCACTTTACCCAACTGCACTATCTGGAATGCTACCCTTGAAGGTGACTATGATTTTGCAAAATGTGTTAATAAACATGATTATTAGTTGCATAACATTCACATGAATTCATAATTACTTATGTGCATTGGAAACATCATATATTGACAACTTTTCCCAAAACACAAAATTTTCTTTTCACAAGAACGACTGTCTGAAGGGGACGACGGGGGTCAAGGGAGAATTTTCACTTTTCCCTTGTTTTTTTTTCCTTCGACATGGCGGCTCCATCTTCTTCTTCCACCCGCCGCCATTGTGGCTCATTCTTCCTCTCTCGGTCACCATCGTTGCGGCTCCATCTTCCTTTCTCACCTGTTGCCGTAGCAGCTCCATCTTCTTTTCTCTTCTGATGTGTCAACAAAATTCCACAATTGTGCCTGATACACATTGGTCAACTTCGCCCAACTCCTTCCGATCGAGTCGCCCACTGCATCGAAAATTTTTCTGTCTTTCGCCTACAGTGTCGGTTTTGACTTTTCTTCCATCTGCCGTAGCAGTCCCAACTTCTTCTTCTGCCCGCCGCTACGGCTCTATTTTCCTTCCTCTTCTATCACTTTGTCAGCTCAAACCCAAACTTTCATCCGTCGCTCATCGGCTCGACCCAACCAATGCTTATCGGCTCTGAACTCCACTTCCTTACCGACATATCGACTTCCTATTGGTGACCCAACCGCTACAACGACTCCTTCCTTCACTTACTGTCACCGCTACGGATCAACATTAATACTTGTTTTCCCCGCCAGCAAGAAAGGAAACAACCAACCATTGTTGTGGCTCTCCTTCGGCCACCCCAGCTGATACAACGGCTCAGCTTTGGCTTTCACGACCGCCAAAGAGAGTTTTCATACTTAGAAAATTTTCGAACTTTTTTCTCTGCCTGCTGCTATTAGTTTCTCAACTCGGCCCATTGAGGCCCACTGCTGCAACCTTGGGCTCTGATACCACACTGTCACGTCCCCAACCCTCCACTAGACAGGCAGGATGCGACTAAGATAGCTGCTATCTATCTAATCCGGGTAAACTAGCCTCATAAACATGATATAAAAATGCATTGGAAATAAACATACACAGATGCATAAACATTCAATATACAACAGAAGAATTTACATTTCATTCAACACATTAACATGTTCATCATATTTATAAATCAAATACAAGTGCAAATATTTAAAACAAGAGATACTTATCTTCAAAGAAGCTTTCCCCACAACCAGCTATGCCGCTGCAATGTTCCACCCAACCATAGGCCAATGTGCTCATCAATATTTCAGCAACACTGCCACCCCTGAGCTGGGCATGATTCCCACAAAGAATAAGGGAAAACCGGAAGACTCACACATATCCAAAGGTATATCAAAATTCCACCAAGCCAAACAGAGTTGGGTTTATCAGGCTACAAAGTAGCTGGAAGAGATGACTACTAAGCTAGTGGCATCCATAGAGATATGGACACTTGCACCAAATCTAGCCCGGTTTCTTAACATCTACCCACCCAACACAAGGAATCATCTCCTTCTCTACTACACAGTCCCTCAGGATATGGCTTCCCTTCCAGTGCTATTCAGGGTGTGCAAAGAAGAAATCCAGCCCCCTAGATCTATATGTGAGGTTCCTTCACACACTAGGTTTATCAAGCTGATTAGACCCCATTTCCACTCCCAATTCAATCCAGGCCAAAGCCAAAAGATGCACCCACAACACAATACGATTTATGGGTTTGAGAAAAAATAGTTTGGGCAACAAAAACGAATTTCCAGGATGGGTAAAACAGTCACCTAACAACAATTCGATTTCCAGGGATGTTTTGGCCCTAACATGGCCAAAACGAACTCAACAACACCCAAAATCGTGGGTCTCTTCTTCCCTTCACTGGGCATTTCTAGAAAATTATTTCCAACTTGGAAACAATGGGGAAAATGCAGTAAAAACATGGGGAAGAAAACTCAACCATTGATAATCACCAAAAACCAATTTTTGAGCCTAAGAAAAATGAGGTAACAATAAAAAACGTGAATGGTTTCACACACAAGAAGTTCCAGCTGCCTCCCAGAGCTCCACATGAAGGAAAAATGGTGTGGAAAACATGAAAACATGAAATCCTTGGTAGAATGGCATACATTTTTGGGTTTTTACTTGGCCAAGGAGTCAAAACGCATTTCCCAAAAATTGATGGCTTCTACAATTCGAATTTTGGGCTATCATCCCTTTCCCATCTCA
>LPNX011155356.1:59535-74103 GCA_001517045.1 Pseudotsuga menziesii
TCCCGCAACCAGCTATGTCGCTACAACGTTCCACCCAACCATAGGCCAGTGTGCTCCTTAATCTCTCAGCAACGCTGCCACCCCCGAGTCAGGCATGATTCCCCAAGGAATAAGGAACTAGAAGGATTACACATAGCCAAGGATAACAAAACATGCCAAGCCAACACAGTTGGGTTTGTCAGGCAGACAACAGATCAGCCAAGCCAACATAGTTGGGTTTATCAGGCCATCCATGAGCTGGGAAAAGCTAAATGCTAAGCTGGTGAGGTCATTGAATAGCTAAGGACACCTATACTAGAACTATCCTGACTTCTAAGACACCCACCCACACCCAACACAAGGAAATCAGTCCTTTCTCTGCTACATGGTCCCTCAGGCCTTGACCTCCCTTCTAGTGCTATTTAGGGGTTGTGGAGAATAAAGCCAGCCCTCTAGCTCTATCTATGTGGTTCCCAAATCCACCAGGTTTGTCAAGCAAATTAGGCCCTCATCACCACCCCAATACAGTCCGAAGACCAACTGCTGCTTTCCTATAGCCAAACAAGCACTTCCCAACTTGGACAGGGGAAGACAATCCCTGAGTCGTTCTTGGCCCTACCATGGACAAAACGACTCCACCACAACCTACAGTTGATACCACTACAGTCCAATAATGGAAAAGGAACAACCTCTCTACATGAACAGAAGGGAAAACCGCATACCCAGACCAACAATCTATGAGAGAAAAGAGAGCGAACCCCCACACATAGAATCATGGATCCTTTTATCTCAGTTCTGTGTGAGGAAAACCGGGTGTCTCTGCATGAGATGGGCAGTGAATAATTCCCATGTGTGAGGAATGAACAACCACCAATGGAGAGAGTGGAAAAAACGATCGGGCATCCCAAACGGCGTGTGAGGAAAACCACTCCCAGCCCGTGCATGTGACTGAACCAGCTGGTGGAGAGTGCGTGGGGGTAAGCTTGCCACCCACCACTACCCAGCATTAACTACCCTTAATTAACATCAGGGTTCTTGAATGGGTGGCTGACACATGGATTTTCCCCATGGGTTCCAGGTTTAACAATCCCCCCCTTATCCTTAGGAAATCATGCCCTTTTTCAATATAGTTGCATTGACATAGCTGGTTGGGGTTCTTTTAATTGAAATACATAGTTACATGATTCCATAACTTAATATGTGCTATATATCCCGATATACTATCGGCAACAATTCCAAACGCCAAAACATAACACAACCAAATTGATGGTGGGGCCTTATTTACAACATATACATGTATCATGTATATTTAATGCATCGGGGTCAAAACTGAGGTGTTACATTCCCCTCCCCCTTCAATATCACTATCCTTGGTGCTTTACCAAATTTACAAAAAATGCTACTCTGGTATCGCCTCAGTGTTTCGCAGAATTGAACAAAAATGGATGTGCTAATTGCATGGCATCCTCCAGCTCCCACGTAGCCTCTTCAGGTCCATAGTGCTCCCATTACACCTTTACCTGCCCTATGGCTCAGTTTCGGAGCATTGTGACCTTCCTGTCGAGGATGCGCATTGGCTTGGTTTGGAACTCTCCCATTGGTTCCACCTGAATCACATCCCAATTAATCACATGGTTAGGATCATGTACATATTTCTTAAGCAAAGAAACATGAAAAACATTATGAGCTCTAGTACTAGCAGGAAATGCAAGTCTATATGCAACAGGCCCTATTCTTTTAATAACTTCAAACGGTCCACAATATCTTGGTTACAGCTTGGCACAACTTCCAAGCTTCAAGGAACTCTTCCTTGCCCTCACTCTGAGGTAGACATGATCCCCAACACTGAACTCCCTGTTCACTCTATGCTTATCTGCATAGCTTTTCTGTCTATCCTGTGCTGCTTCTAGATTCTGCTTGATCTTTACAACCTCTTGCTCCATTTCCTTAAGCAATTCTGGTCCAAACACAACCCTATTCACTGTATTATCTCAAGTCACTAGTGTCCTACATCTTCTTCCATACAAAGCTTCATATGGACTCATCCCCAAGGATGCCTGCTATCCATTGTTATAAGCAAACTCTACCAAGTGTAAGTAATATTCCCACTTGGTTGGTTTGTCCATTACATACATGCGAAGCATGTCTTCAAGCACTTGATTAACTCTCTATGTCTGCCCATTTGTCTGAGGATGGTATGCAGTGATGAAGTTTAGCTTTGTACCCAAATATGCAAACAACCCCTTCCAAAAATTGGAAGTGAACTTGACATCTCAGTCAGAGACTATTGCTTTTGGAAATCCATGCAATTTGAAAATCTCCTTCATGAAGAACTTTGCAATGTCATCAGTCTTATGCATGGACTTCATGGGTATAAAATGTGTTTCCTTAGTCAACTTGTCTACCACAACCATGATGGAATCATGTTGTTTCCAAGTCATCGGCAATCCTGTAATAAAATTTATAGAAATAATTTCCCATTTCCATTCCGGAATTGGAAAAGGCTACAACAAACCTACTGGATGTTGATGCTCAACCTTTTATACCTATTGACATTTCATGCACCTTGAAATGTATTCAGCCATGTCCTTTTTAATTCCTGGCCAAAAGTACTTCTTTATGGTGGTAACAATTGTCTTCTGGTATCCTGGGTTACCGGAATACAGAGTTTGATAAATTTCATCCATGACAACTCTCCTCAAATCTGCTACATTCAGAATATAAATTCTTCCTTTATAAGTAAGAAGTCCATCTTCTTCCAATTTATATCCCTCATACCTCTTCTCAAGACTTTGTTGCTGCATTTTGTCTTTTACCAGCTCATACAATTCATCTCCGGCAGTACAATTAACAATCCACTGCCTCAAATCTGATTGGAAAATACTAAGAGATGCCAAATGCATTTCCTGCACCTTCCTGCTGTGTGCATCCACTACCTTATTCTCTTTTCCCTTTATGTGCTTGATTTTGAAATCAAATTCACATAAAAATTCCAGCCATCTTACTTGCCTAGAATTTAGAGTAGGCATATCAAACAAATACTTTAGACCACAATGGTCTGTCATGAGCTCAAATCTCCTACCCATCAAGTAATGTCTCCACATCTTGAGAGCATTTACTATGGCTGCAAGCTATAGATCATGAGTGGCATAGTTTTTCTCATGCTCCTTCAGCTTTATCGACTCATAACATATCACGTGGTTGTCCTGCATAAGGACTCCTCTAAGCCCTTGTCCACATGCATCGGTACACACCACAAAATATTTCTCTGGATCTTTAACTTTCAATACGGGTGCATTCGTGAGAAGATTCTTCAACCGCTGGAAACTTTCTTCACACCTCAATGTCCATTCAAACTTTATCCCCTTCCTTTGCAAAGAAGTGATGGCATGCGCAACTTTGGAGAATCCCTCAATGAATCTCCTGTAGTATCCTGCAAGTCCCATAAAAGATCTTATATCCATCACATTTCTTGGAGTAGGCCAATTCATAATGGATTCAATCTTTTCAGGGTCCATAGATATACCCTCTTCTGAGATAATGTGGCCCAAATAGAATTATATTCCTATAGAAGTCACACTTGCTCAGTTTTGCATACAGCTTAGTGCTCCCTGAGAAATTTCAATGTCAACCTCGAATGCTCTTCATGTTCTTCCTCGTTCTTAGAATAAACAAGAATGTCATCAAGGAAAAAAAGAACAAACTTGTCCAAATATTTGCTGAAGACACTATTCATAAGGCACATAAATGTAGCTGGTGCATTTGTGAGACCAAATGGCACCACTACAAACTCATAATGCCCATACCTTGTCTTGAAGGTTGTCTTATGAATGTATTCATCCTTGATTCTCACCTGATGGTAACCAGACCTCAAGTCAATCTTGGAAAATACCTTTGCTCCTCTCATTTGATCAAAGAGGTCATCAATCCTAGGTAAAGGATATTTATTCTTCACAGTAACCTTGTTTAATTGTTGGTAATCAATACACAACCTGGTTGTACCATCTTTCTTCTTTACAAACAGAACTGGTGCTCCCCAAGGAGACACACTTGGCCTAATATAGTTCTTTTCCAACAACTCTTGCAGTTGCATCTTCAACTCTAGCATCTCTGGTGTACTCATCCTGTAGGGTGTCTTGGACACTGGTGCTGCTCTTGACACAATTTCAATTGTGAAATCAATGTCCCTCTTTGGAGGGATCCCTAGAATCTCATCAAGAAACACATCCTTGAATTCCTGTAACACCTGATAGTCCTCCAACCTAGGATTTTCATCTTCTGTTGCCTCCAAAATATGAGCTGCATACAACTGACAACCCTTCCTACAGAACTTTTTCAACTACATTGTTGAAACCTGCCTTACTGATATTACCTTTGGAATACCTTTCACAACTACTAGGTTTCCTTCTTCATCCATGCATTCAAAAGTCTTGTTATAATAGTCAATATTTACCCTGTGAGATTCTAACCAATCCATTCCAATGAGAATATCATAGGAACCAAGTGGTAGAACATTCAGATCTACACAAGTGATCAATCCATTCATAACCAATGGACATTTCTCTACCACTTCACTGACCTTTCTCTTAGTCCCAGTGGCTAGCTGAACTAACCAAGATTTCCTATGCCCTACTTTCTCAAAAGTACAATTCTCCACTACTCTAGGAGTAATGTAACTGTGAGTAGAACCAGGTCATTCAAAATAGAAACAGATTGTTCAACAATATTACTTGCAACTTCAACCACAGTTGACTGGTGATCTGCTTGGCGGTCCTCCGGTGCTGCATAAATTCTAGGGACTGCCCTTGCTACTTGACCCACCATTTCTGCTTCTTGAATGTTGTAAGCTAGTCTTTCATTCTCATTCTCAAGTGGACAATATCTGCGCAAGTGGGGTCCTTCACATTTCCAACATTTGAGTGGTCTTTTATTCTATTGTGGATCTTTAGGCTTTTGTCCTGTTACTCCAACTGGATTACTCGCAGCTTGGGATGGTTGTTTCTGTTGATTCCTGAATCTAGAAGGTTTGAAACCTTTCTTCCTTTGGTCAAACTTCTCCTTCTTGTTGTCCTTCCATGCCTTATGGTAATCAGGTTTACCTCTGCTTTTCTCATAGCAATACTTATATTTCCTTATTGCTTCTTCAAGAGTTCTAGGTTCGTAAAACTCAATCCTGTCTTTGTAAGACTGAGGAAATACACTCAGAAACCGTTGGACCTTCACTTTTTCATCTTTGATGTACCGAACATACCTCAACAATTATAAGAATTTATTTGCATATTCATCCATGGTCTGCTATCCCAATCTTAGCTCATGGAACTCCTTAATATTGTCATCATAATACCTGTCAGAAAGGTATTTCTGCTTGAAATACTTCTTGAATTGTTTCCACTTTAGTATCCTTTCACTAATCCTCTTTACTTGGTTGAAGTGTTTCCACCAAATGGATGCTCTTCCATTCAGATTGAATATGGCAACTCTTGCCTCCATGCTTCCTGAATAATCCTACACTTGAAAGTACTTCTTTATCCCAAGAAGCCAAGCTTCAGCCTCTTGTCCAATATTTATCTCACCATCAATTGTAGGAGGTTTCTCTTTCTTAAATTCATCCCGAGAGTGATCCCTATGGTGTCTTCTTCTTTTCCTTTTATGAGAAGATGAAATCGTATCCCCGCTAGATTCTTCAGAGTTAGATGATCCAATAGAACTCCTTCTCCTTCTCCTAGTACTACTCTTACTCCCTTCTGGTCTTGCTGTACCTCGTCCAGAGTCTATATTTCTTTGCAAGTCTGTCAAGCTCTACAACATAGCAACATTCAACTGATGCTGCTCTTCTTGGGCTTTAATCAAGCTTCTCATGGTGGCTGCAACATCTGACAGTGTCTCTTGGAATCTCCTTACATTAGACTCTATGTCATCATTTCCATTACGGACATTTTCTCCCATGGCATCTCCTGCACGCTCGTAAGAATCTCGAGCATCATATCCATCATGGGTTCTCATAACTGAATCACCACTTACCTACCAACTGCAATTTTTGAAATATTGCCCTTGAAGGTGACTATGATTCTGCAAACGTGTTAGATAGAAAAACCATTAGATGCATACCTTGATAATAAAAAAACAAAACTACTTACCTTCTCCTGGAAAAATTATAAAATAACCATTTTGCTTAAACATAAAATATTCTTCCTTTTTTTTAGTCCTGTAATCCACTGACAATTTGTTGAAATCCCACTGAAAGACAGTCGAAAAACTGCTTGAAAATTGCTGAGAAATTCCCTTGGAAAACCCAAATTTCCATTGGCCCAATCGAACCTCTTCCCAACTAAATTTCTGACACATCGACGGTCAAAACACCTAGCTTTCTCCGCTGCTCATCGGTGGTTTGTTCATCTATTTCTCTCTAGCGTGTCAGATCCATAGTTGTCTAGGCTTTCGAATTTTGTCGGCGATGCCAAGGACTATCCATTGGGTCTCTTCCCCACTAAAACTCCGACATTTCGATGATCCCAACAACAAGTTCTCTGGCGCTCATCAGTGGCCATAACAACTAACCCTTTCCGTTGTATCAGAGGTTTCATCAGCTAAGGTTGTCCGCTGTATCGGAGGTTTCATCAGCTAAGGTTGTCCACTATATCGGTGGTTTCATCAGCTAAGGTTTTCCATTGTATCGGTAATCGAAACACTGTTCACTATACAACATCGGCGATTATTTCCACAGCACTATATCGACGGTCGGATGCATTATTCATTGGGTGCTCAGTCCCTTAGGCAGCTGCAACAGTGGGTAGCGATCTCAAGAACGGGTTCCATGGACATTTATCAGCTGTCGAATCTACTAACCATCAGGTGGATAGTGTCTTAGACTACCACAACGACAGGTAGCAAACTGGCTGTGGGTTCCGCAGACCCTTCATTGGTTGTCGGAAGCACTAATCACTACGGCATCAGCGGTTGAAGCCTCTATCCGTCAGAAGGATAGTCCACTAGGCAGCCACAACGGTGGACACACAAAAAGCTAGACTTTTTTGATGTTCATTGGCGGTCCGATCTTCTAACATTTTTCAATGACGTCCATCGACAGTCTCATCGTATAAAATTTTCTGATGTTTTCTTCACTTAGACAAAATTTCAAAAAAATTTCCCTCTTTGTGTCAGCTACTCAAAGAATTAAGTTTTGCTGACGTTTCGACGGTCTTTGGAAGATCTCTACCAAAATTGCGGCTCTTCCTTCAACTATTCGTCACCAATCCATCGACTAACTTCCGCTGATCGACGCTCCAATCGTCTAACTTTCATCAATCGTTGATGGGTTCAACACTAGGACAAATTTTTGAAAATTTTCTTCTTTCCCATCCACGTCGGTGCCTTCATCCTCTATCTTTCTCCGACGACTGTGACGTTTCGGCGAACCCATCATCTAAGTTTCGCTGATCCATTCCACTAAATTCCGCCGATGTTTCGACGATCCTTAGCCATATGGAGCCATTGTTTGCCACTTCATCGACTGATTCATCAACTAAACTTAGGTGACATTTAGCGGTCCAATATTCTAAGCTTCGTCGATGGCGATGACGTTTCGACGACTTCATCGCCTAATCATCAGCAATGCAAACCTCTAAACTTCGTCAATCGCTGATGGTTTTATGACTTATAAATTTTTTGAAATTTTCTCTTTAATCTTCTTTCTGCTGCCGTTGTCGGCGGCTTCACCAACTAACTTCCTGTCATTTCCACTATCGTTTCGGTGCTTATGTCTTCTATCCCCCGTCGACGTATCGTTGCCTCAAAAAACTAATTTTCAATGATCTTTCACTTAAACGGAGCCAATGTTTCAGCGGACTTCAGCTGAACAGAGCCAATGTATCGGCGTCTCCATCTTCTTTCCTCCACCGATCGCCGACAACTTCTGAACTTCATCGAATTCCAAAATTTTCAACACTTAGAAGATTTTTCCTCTGGGCTCCGCGTCGGCTGCACGATCAGCTAATGGTCATCGATCCAAACAACAAAAATTCACCGCCGTTTCGGCAATCTTTAGCTATACAAAGCCATTGTTTCGGCATTTTTCCTCATCTTTCCTCCGCTGCTATGTCGGCTATCCCATCAACTAATTATCGCCAATGTATCAGCACACACGTGTTCTAAATTTTTTCGATCAAATCGACTAATCCTCGCTGGTCGTCGGGGTCTGTATCGGACAGTCTTTAAACTAACCTGTCCACTGCATTGGAAGGGCTTCCCACTAAGTCTTTCGATGAGCAGACAACCTGGCACTGAGAAATTTTCAAAAATTATTTTCTGCCTGCCCCTCATCAGATGGCCTTCCGATTATGCTTTCTGACGTATCAGAGGAGCTTCCCACTTAGTCCTCCGATGATCCAACGGTTCTGGCACTTAGAAAATTTTCTAAGAATTTTCTGTCATAAGTTCTGATCTCTGCTGGGTAGAAGGTGACCCGCCTCTACTAGCTGATATTTCATGGCCCTCTGAGGCCCAATGCTGCAATGATAGCTCTGTCACTGCATCTTCACGGCCCATTCAGGCCAATGATGCAACCTTTGCTCTGATGCCACACTGTAACGTCCTTGACCCTCCGAATGGCGAAGAGGACGCTACTATACACCAAACATCCGGGAAAATAGCCCCATGAACATGTACATACATATAAACTGAAGTAAAATGCTTAAGACATCAAAGATACTAAGATGAATAATTATACATATAATCAGCGAGAGGAAAACATACAATTCAACATTCAACATCTCCATCATCATAATTCATTAACAGTAAATATGATTGCAAAACATATTAGTCAAGAATACTTTTCATATAAGAACTGTACCGCAACCAGCTACGTCGCTGCAATGTTCCACACAACCATAGGCCAGCATGCTCCTTAATCTCTCAGCAACACTACCACCCCCGAGCCGGGCATGATTCCCGAAGGAATAAGGAACTAGTAGGCTTACACATAGCCAAGGATAACAAAACATGCCAAGCCAACACAGTTGGGTTTGTTAGGCAGACAACAGATCAGCCAAGCCAACATAGTAGGGTTTATCAGGCCATCCAGGAGCTGGGAAAGGCTAAATGCTAAGCTAGTGAGCTCATTAAAGAGATAAGGACACCTAAACCAGAACTAGCCTGACTTCTAGGACACCCACCCACACCCAACACAAGGAAATCAGTACTTTCTGTGCTACACAGTCCCTCCCTTCCAGTGCTATTTAGGGGTTGTGGAGAAGAAAGCCATCCCTCTAGCTCTATCTATGTGGTTCCCAAACCCACCAGGTTTGTCAAGTAAATCAGGCCCTCATCACCACCCCAATACAGTACGAAGACCAACCGTTGCTTTCCTATAGCCAAATAAGCACTTCCCAACTTGGACAGGGGAATACAATCCCTGAGTCGTTCTTGGCCCTATCATGGCCAAAATGACTCCACCACAACCTACAGCCGATACCACTACAGTCCAATAATGGAAAAGGGGCAACCTCTCTGCATGAACGGAAGGGAAAACCGCATACCTAGACCAACAATCCGTGAGAGAAAAGAGAGCAAACTCCCACACATAGAATCATGGATCCTTTTATCTCAGTTCTACATGAGGAAAATCGGGTATCTCTGCATGAGATGGGCAGTGAAGAATTCCCGTGTGTGAGGAATGAACAGCCACCGATGGAGAGATTGGACAGAATGATCGGGCATCCCAAACGGCACGTGAGGAAAACCACTCCCAGCCTATGCGTGTGACTGAACCAGCTGGTGGAGAGTGCGTGGGGGAAAGCTTGCCACCCACCACTACCCAGCATTAACTTCCCTTAACTAACATCAGGGTTCTTGAATGGGTGGCTGACACATGGCTTTTCCCCATGGGTTCCAAGTTTAACAATGCCCCCTTATCCTTAGGAAATCATTCCCTTTTCAATATAGTTGCATCAATATAGCTGGTTGGGGTTCTTTTAATTAAAATGCATAGTTACATGATGCCACAACTTAATATGTTCCATATATCTTGATATGCTATCAGCAACAATTCCAAACGCCAAAACATAACACAACCAAATCGATGGTGGGGCCTTTGCCTTTAGCTCTGCACCATGATTATTTACAACATATATATGTATCATGTATATTTAATGCATCGGGGTCAAAATCAGGGGGCTACAATATCGTTTCTCACAAAGTCTTCCATTGTGCTAGTATCTTGATCTTGTAAGTAGGTGTGACTGTATTCATCACAAGGTGTAATTGCAACATCTTAAATCCTAGAATCAATGACTAACTATATCATAGGCTATAAACCTATCTCTATGGAATCCCACCATGCAGGATTTGCTTGTGCCTCCTCAAAAGTAAAAGGATCATCAAACCTCCCACTGGAATGTACAAGTTCCATTGGATAGACAAGTAACGTATAAAGGCCACCCTCTATCATCCCTCTAGTTAGAGTCCTTGAACTAGCTAGTCTACAATATCTAATGGCTTATTGTTGTCCCTCAAAACTAACTCTATAATGTATTTTTTCCATGTAAGATACTAAAAGAAGATGCTTCTTCAACCTCGGAACAAACAAAAAAATCTAACTCAAGAAAATCACTTGAAGGTATCTAAAATGAAATGGATCCAACTCCTCTTGTGAGGTAAGTGACATCATCACTACATTGCACAGTCATGCCTCCCTCTACCTCCTAAAATTGATTAAACAAATCTTTCATATGCAAGATGTCTCAAAGCTCCATCGTCCACAAAACATCCAACACTAGACACAAGGTTAGAGGACAAGAAATAGACTAAAACCATATCCATATTGGAAACTATGAAATATGAAGAATATCCTCCACCTATCACACACGAAAAAAAAACATGCATATGTTGGAACAAATCAACCACCTATCGTTGGAAACCACTCGAACAGATCAACCACCTATCATTGGAAACAACTGGAACAAATAAACCACCTATCATAGGTCATCATAGGCATCACGCCAGCTGAAAATATAACATCCACAACAACCATCAATACAATATATCCATTCTCTTCCATCTTGGGAGAAACTCGTCAAAACATGTCATAGGTAAAAGAGATCATCTCAATCACAAATCATCAATCAATGGAGAAGGTATTCTCTTTTTTAAAATCAAAGTTCTTCTTTAGGAAATAAAGGGTTTCTCACCCAAGGGTTTGTCAGTTTCCACAATTGGGGAAATAGGCCTTAGGGTATATGTCCTAGATGGGAAAGTTTACATCTTTCCCAAATCATAGGGTCCATCTGCTTCATATGTGATTGGAGTTAAATGTGAGAAATTGTACAAGCTTTTGTTTCAGTCACATCATGCATTGGCACACACTCATAGTATTAATGATTTGTGTGTGTTATGGCACAGGAGGATGGCCCACCTTCATCATTCAACTTTGAGGATGCTAAGAGACATGACCACAGGTTTTCTAGATTTCAGCACAGAGCAAAGTGGTGTATGCAAAGGGTGTGCTTTGAGAAAGTACACCAAGACTGCTTTTCCTAGCAGTGACAACAAATCAAAGGGAGTGTTGGATTTGATTCATTCAGACTTTTGTGGTCCTGGGTCTTATTCCTCGTTGATAGATTTTGAGTATTACATTACATCCATCGATGACATTTCCAGGAAGACCTGGATCTACTTTCTAAGAAGTAAGAAGTCGGAGTAGATCTTTCTTTGGTTCCATATGATCAAAGCTCTTATGGAGAACTAGACAAGAAAGAAGATCAAGGTGCTCATATCAAACAATGGGGGTGAGTATACTTCCCATGATTTTAATGAGTTTTGTAGACATGAAGCTATTAGGAAGCAGTTAATAGTTCCCTACACTCCACAAAATAATGGAATGGATGAAAGGAAGAACCGTGAGATAGTGGGTGCAACTAGAGACATCTTGCATGATCAGAGTCTTCCTTTCTTCCTATGGGTAGAGGCTTGCAGCAAAACTGTTTTTGTAGAAAACATGAGTCTACAATGTGCCTTGGGGTGAAAAAATCCTAAGGAGATGTTCATCAGGAAGAATCCTGAGATAGGCCACTTCCGCATTTTTGGATTCCCTACATACCCATGTCCCTTCTAAGAAGAGGACAAAGTTGGAAGCTACTAGAGAGAGGGGCATTTTTGTTGGTTATGTTGAGACTTCAAAGGCTTTCCACATATACCTTCTTGCATAGAGGAAAGTTGTGGTGAGGAGGGAGGTGAGATTTAAGGAGGATCAAGCCTTTCAAAAGTCTCAAGAATCAAATGATGAGCAACAGGAGATGACTACTCCATAGATGATAGTATCTCATAGTTTAGCGAGTTGAGGCATAGGGTCATAGGTCTCAGGGGTGACTTGGTCATATGTTATAGGTTCATTAGTTGTAGGGACGTGGTCTACAAGGACTTCTGGTACTAGGACAGGTTCACAGATCATAGATTCACATGTTTCACCTTCATGTGATTTAGGCACACATGGTTCAAGTTGAGGTTCACCAGGTACATGATCTTAGACCACAGGTACTTCTTTAGGGAGACATTCATTTGCTAAGGATGTAGAGGAGAGTCTACCACATGATGCTACTTCCAAGCAGAGAAAGCCAAGTTGGCTTAAGGAGCTCGTGAAGGAAGCAAAGGAGTTTGTGGGGCCACCCAAGAGGGAGGTCAGAGAGAGCAGGGAACCAGAGATATTTTTCAGTTACATGGAATAGGTGACCAGCTTGCATGAGTCTAAACCTACTACTTATGAGGAGGAATCTGCCCATCAGGTTTGGAGAGATGCCATGATGGAAGATTACAATTCCATTATGAATAATGGTGCATGGGAGGTGGTTCCAACCAAAGGGGAAGCCAATTGTGACTTCCAAGTGGCTCTATAAAATCAAGCATGTTGCAAATGGTAGCATCGAGAAATAAAAAGCTCGGTTTGTAGCGAGTGTATTCTCACAGATAGAGGGAGTTGATTATGATGACACCTTTACGTCCGTTGCTAGATTTTCTTCGATCAGAGCAGTGATCTCTATTGTTTTATAGATGGGTTGGAGGATTCATCAAATGGATGTGAAGACCACTTTTCCCAACGATCTTCTATAGGAGGAGGTGTATCTAGAGAAACCATAGGGATTTGATATTTATGAGAGAGAGTCTCATGTATGTAGGTTGAAAAAGGCCTTGTATGGGCTGAAGCAAACCCCTCAGGCTTGGTACTTAAGGATTGATTCATATATGCTTTCGATTAGGTTTCAAAAGAGCGAGACAGATCCCAACCTATACTTTATTGTGGTTGGAGGTGTTCTACCCATTCTTCTTCTATATGTTGATGACTTGTTCATTACAAGAGGAGAGAACCTAATTGAGGCATGCAAGAAAGATCTTGCTTCAAAGTTTGAGATGAAAGACCTTGGGTTGATGCATTACTATTTAGGCATGGATGTGTGGCAGGAGGATGGACATGCTTTCTTGGGGCAAGGAAAATATGTTGCAAATGTTCTGAATAGATCTTAGATGGAGTAGTGCAGGTCCATGTCCACACCCATGATCACCAACTCGAAGAAGCTTCATGCTCTTAGTTAGTTCATGGTGGATCCCAAGAGATTGCACTGGATAGCCCCAAAACACATTTTGAGATACCTTATTGGGGCTGTAGACTATAGCCTGGACTACAGGAGGTTAGGTGGAGTGGGATTATTGATTTCATAGATTCAAATTGGGTAGGTAGTGCTTTTGATTGAAAGAGCACTTCTGGTTGTCGTTTCAGTTTGGGCTCAATAATTGTGTTGTGGTTTCAATCGAAAGCAAAAGTATGTTGTGTTGAATTCTACAGAGGCTTAGTACATGGCATCCAGTGAGGTTAGTTGTGAGGAATTATGGATTTGCAAGTTGATGGAAGATTTATTTGGTCAGGAGTTGAGGCCTACTATTATTCATTGTGACAATCAGAGTTGCATCATATTCTCTGAGAATCTAGTGTTTCATGACAGGTCAAAGAACATTGAGATTAGATACCACTTCATCAAAGACTATGTCCAGAGAGGATTTGTAGAGTTGTAGTACATTTCTACTGATGAGCAGGTAGCAGATATTCTCACGAAGTCTTTGGGAAGAAGGAAGCATATTCATTTCAGAGACAAGATGGGAGTGGTGAAAAACACTTTCCTCAGTAAGAGGGAGTGTTGAAATTTTACCTAGGAAGTGTTTGTCCATTCATGCCTTAGGGTGGACAAGGACACTTTAAAATGTCGTCCTCGAGTTATATAAAAGGTGAATGACTTTGATTAATAGAGTGACCTTTTAATGTGAGTTTGAGTTTAATATTTTAAAAGTGATTTTATGAGGATAAGTGGTGGGTGTGCATTAAATTATCATTAAATATTTAAAAAGTATTTTTTAATGAGGAAATGAGATGGGCCCTATATCTCATTTAGTTGGATTTTAATCTAAGCCATTGATTTGGATATGGAAGTTATACAAACAAAAAGGCTTGGGAAGCATTAGAGGAAATTTCAACTCAAAATGGGCCTTTTAACTTTTATTCAAATTCCATGTCATCATGTGTTAGCCAATGAAATTGCTTTAAATTTGAAA
>LPNX011155383.1:14495-46419 GCA_001517045.1 Pseudotsuga menziesii
AAATAAATAAATATAAATTGGTTATTAAAATATTTTAAACCATGTAATTATAATTATAATTATGACTCATATTTTTATGTTTCAAGTTAAGTATATTTGAAATATGCTAAATTAAAATTGAATTTGAAATATATATAGCTGGCTTAATCATTGATGACGACATGTTACAAAATGTTGATAGAGAAAAATTTGGAAACACAAAACCTTACCATAGTGTACGATATCGTGCTGAAAAGATGCATGAACAGTTTATGGAAAAAGAATCAGTGGCAACACAAGCTCAAATTTTGAGGTGTTTGTTAGTCTCCAAGAAGTTGAGGGAAGCTTGGTCATTATTCGGCATTCAAAAGAATACAAAAGATTCAAAGGTGAAGCAAGATGTGTTTGAAAATATATCCAATATAACAAAAACTATTGGGAAATCTAGAAAGATAGATACTAGTGCTGCACGTAGAATAACACAAACAACGATTATTTCATCTAGTACTAGACAAAAACGTTTGACAACGCAGATCGGAAAGGCTATCGAAACTTCACGAAAATCATTGTACAGATACAACAAATTTCGATTACAAATAGATGCAAATGATGAGATTGCTTGTTGTGCAATTATTTGTAGAAAACCCTATACAGATAGGGTCGGTGAAAGTGTTAAAGATGTGATGCATGAATATTGGGTGGAAAATTCTCATGTTTCACCAAATGCAAGGGATGTGATTTGACAAAGAATATCTCAGAATAAGTATGAAACCCATACAAAACATATATTGGAGATTACTCAAATACAATTGTTCAATAAATTCAAAGATGAACACAGAGAATTGAATTTTTCAATCAATACATTTGTACAACAGAATCAATGGTATGTCAGACCTATCATTATTTGTGACACATGTTGTTGTCACTATCATGTTGAGTTTGAATTATATTATGACACATTCCTTTGGATTGGTAAAACATTTTGGCTGAATTCACCTCCTTCCACAATTCGTGCTTTTATATCTGGAATTCTATGTGAAAGAGACAGTCACGAGATATTTTACAACAAAAGATGTGTCAGTGGAAAGAAATGTGATCATTATGGAAATATAGCTTTATTCCACCATAAATATCCTATTGATATTAATGACCAGTCATTGCCAATATAATAGTTGATTGGAGGAGATATGAATATGCTACTTATTCCCACAATTCTACAAGTTCTTCAAACGTTCTTTCGAAAAGGATAAATTTACAAGAAGATAAAACGAGTGTTACAGATTTTTTGAAGAAGATTGGAAAATAAATTCATAAATACATCAAACATTCAGATAGGGAACATTGGAAAGACATACAATTCAAACTATTGCGTCATTTATTTCCAGTAGGGACTATTTTTTCTATGGTTGATTTCACAGAGAATTATACATTTGAAGAACACAAAAAATACAGAGTGAATATTATCATTCTGACCAAGTTTCTATATTTGTCCATGTTCTATATATACATTCTCAACACAATGTTGATGATATTGAGAGCACAAATGACAATCAACATGTGATCAAGGAATATCAGCTCTATATGAACAATGACCGCATGAATGATACCCATTATGTACAAAATTATTTTGATATTATTTATGGCTCATTGACAACATGTGGAGTTGTAATGAATGAACATTGGATATGGTCAGATGGATGTGCATGGAAATGTAATCTTCATGATCATTCTTCTGGCTATGTCACCTTCATAAAAAAAAATTAAACATCGTTGGAATTTTTTGAAACTGTTCATGGAAAAGGGGAGCACGATGGTGTAGGGGCATGTGTAAAATGCGCACTTCGAAGGTATCCAATGGACCATTTTATCGATCGATTTGTATGTGCCGATCAAGTTGTTCAATGGTGTCGTGTTAATCTCAGCCATGATTGCAATCAATAATCAAAGGATGTGTATAGGCATGAACTTTGTTTTCAAAATAGAGTTAGTCAACTTGGAAGGACTTTAATATGTACATCTAGTAACATTTTACTCACATGTACATGCAAATTGTTTATGTTGGACAAGTTTTTTTGGCATATTGGAATCCAATATATAGACAGATCAATCCCATATGATGCTAGCACTATTCATGTAACTCGAGATTTACACTCAATCAAAACAAAAACCTTCCAAAATGTGTTTTCATTTGATAGTAGGAAGTTAACATGCTTTTTTCCTATTTGCATGGAGGACACATAATCAATAGACCACTGTGATAACACCAATGAAAATTATGTTTAACCTTGGAAACGCAACAAAATTATTCTAAAAGAAAAAATGCCACTAACAAGCTTTGAAGAGTTGGAATGAGAGGACATTGCAATATCGACTGATGGTGATAGAATTTCCATTCTTGTTAGAGAAGGTAATTTTATGTATACTTTAATAAAATTGTCTATTTTTATTTTAAAGTTTTTTTACTTAAATGTCACACACACACACACACACACATGGAAGTTTTGATTTAATGATGATTAATTTGACAAATTCAATGTTTTTAATTATGTTCAGGAGATGTATTTGCTTTGGTTGCACCCATAGACAACAATTAAAATGTCAGATATTATTTGATGTGATGCACAGAGAGAAAGATGAAATTATTGGAATACTATGATGACAAAGGTTTTATATATGAAAGAGGATCATTTCTATTAAAAGGTTATTTTTTTCAAGAAACCCATCAAACTGAAAGTGATGTTCACTTTAAAGACTATCAACCTAATGTCATATGATTCCAATACTGTCATTTGGTATGCGCAACTCACATAAAGTTGATAGAAGTTAAATCAAATAAAAAATTGAAAGCTAGAAGATGGAAGATGTCAAAAGTTGATCATGAAAGACTAATTGAAGACGCCATTCCTTTACAATCTTATCTCTAATTTGAATCATGTTGAACATGATACATACTTTTTACGTGAAGGACATCTTCATTGGTTTTACAATTGTGACACTCAAATAGAGTGATTATTGACAAGTTCTAAGCTAGAATGTTTTGATGATTGTTTAAGCACATTCCTTAAAAATGTATTGTTCTTGAAATCATAATGTTCTACACTTGAGTACGTGTTATGAAATTGTCAAATCATGATATTTGTGCCTCTTTGAACTTTAAATATGATACATTGTTATATTATATTGTTGAACTTATGTACATGTCAAATTGATAATTTTTACTTAAATATGATATCAAGTTCTTACATTGTTGAGCTGATGTAAATTATATGATATACTGCTGTTAGATTGTTCAACATTTCTACATCAAATTAATATAAAGAAATTGATACATTAAAATTGTATAAATTCATAGCATACAATATTGTTTTATTAACAGACTTTAAACATATGGTAGATTACTATAAAAAGTCAATATATTCAAATTGAAGAACTCTATAAATTGCACTAATTCAAATTGAAGCACACTATAAATTGCATTATATAGACTAAGATTATTAACCAAATATAGTTATGATATCAATGCTAAAATCATAGTATGGAAATATTAGTATGAAAACATTCCTAACTAACATTCATAAAGTGCATTTTCTTGAACATTCCTTATGATTGAAAACATTGCTAAAGTGCATTTTAATGAATATTGTACAGATAGATATCATATATTATTCCACCTAAATGATTGAAAACATTCCTAACTAACATTCTTAAAGTCCATTTTCTTGAACATTCCTAATGATTGAAAAAAATTCTAAAGTGCTTTTTAATGAATATTCAACAAATATCATATATTATTCCACCTAAAGTGCATTATATTGAACATTCCTTATGTTTGAAATTTTTTCTAAAGTGCATTTTAATGAATATTCAATAGATATCATATATTATTCGACCTAAAGTGCATTTTTATTGAACATTGCGTATGATTGAAAACATTCCTAAAATGCTTTTGAATGAATATTCTACAGATATCATATATTATTCCACCTAAATGATTGAAAACAATCATAACTAATATTCCTTATGATTGAAAATATTCGTAAAGTGCATTTTAATGAATATTCAACAGATATCATATATAATATTCCACCTAAATGATTGAAAACATTCCTAACTAGTTCATTCCAAAAGTGCATTTTATTGAACATTCTTTATGATTGAAAACATTCCTAAAGTGCATTTTAATGAATATTCTACATATATCATATATTATTCCACATAAATGATTGAAGAAGTTCATAACTAACATTCCTTATGATTGAAAACATTCCTAAAGTGTATTTTCATGAATATTCAATAGATATCATATATTATTCTACCTAAATGATTGAAAACATTCCTAACTAGTTCTTTCCAAAAGTGCATTTGATTGAACATTGCTGATAATTGAAAACATTCCTAAAGTGCATTTTTGTAACGCCCCCTATCATCTAGCGTCTATTAACCAGGAAAATACACATACTTTTTTATTTTTTGAAAAGAATGTAATTTCTTAATGGGATCTATATATAGATCTATATAGGGTCTAAATAAACTTCCCTAAGTAACTAAGTTATAAGGCAACTTTCCAAAAAAAAAAAAAAAAAAAACTTCCTATAAAACAAAACTCTCCAAATAAATTAGATTCTTATCCCTTATTATTTCTTTGTTTTATTAGTTCAAACTGAAAACCCAAGCAAGTTGCAAAGCATGATCTATGGGCATCTAGTTATACCAATGAATCTTTTGAATGATGCTAGCAATTAAATTTCTTTAAAATACTTTCCAATATTATGGAGCACCCTTGGACTTATTATTGGGTACAAGCTGTAGTTTTACATCTTTAAATTAATAATCTTCTTATCGAGTTAAACACTTTATACCTATACTAAGGTAAATTGAATTTGGTCACTTAAAGAATTAACACGAAATGTTTAGAAGCATTAAGTGGAAACACTTTATTTCTATATACATATACTGCCTTAACAAAGATAACACCCTTCAATTTCCCTCCTTGAAAAGTCAATACCTTAAAAGTAGAAAAAGAACCATAAATTTAAATTCCAATGTTTAAAAAGTTTAAACAAAACTACTTTAAAATATAATTACATATAAATATGATAAAATTAAAAAAAAGACCTTTCATAAATCCAAATATCTATATTGTTAGAAATATCTATACTATGATAAACTCTTTTTCTTTTTCCATTTTTTTTTACAATAAAGTCACCACAAAATGGAAAGTTAACTAATTCGCTTTATATTCCTGCATTCATCCCTACGATTTCTAAAATTTTCCATAGCTTCAAATGCACGGGGATGAGACAAGATTATATAAAAAATAAACTCAAAACTCCAAATTGATTTTTCTCATGAATCATGGAAATGTTTGAAGAACAGGTCACATTGTTTAGATAGCACAAAACATAGACTCTATAAGAAGAAAACTCAATACTCTAGATCAATCGCTTTTCTGCTATCTTGGCACAAGACAGAGAATTTTTAAAGAACATAATTCAATACTCTATATTGATATTTCGTAAACCGTGGGCATGAATAGAAACATAGTTTTTCAGGCACAATACCAACCACCAGATCGAAATCATGGGAAAGTATACAGACTGAATTCAGAAGAAAAAAATTCAACGCAAGCTATCTTTGATAGGAAGATCTGAAATCGTGGCACATATCAAAACCTTTTTAAACAAGCATAAGCTCAACTTTCCTTGACCACCAACTTCTGAATCGTGGCATAGAGACGGGGTTTTCTTGTTTCTGTTTTTTTTTTTTTTTAATAATCAAATCAATCTTCCAGCAAACAAATAAACCTAGAATGACTTCTTCTCTGAAATCGCTGCATATACAGAGAATAGACGACACATAAATAATCAAGCTGAGTTTAATAAGCACCAGACCAAGCTATAATTAAGAATAATAAACCATGTTTTGATGAATCCCACTTCACTCATTCACAAGATCGATAAATAACCATCATTTGACAACGTTATCAAGCGATTCACCAGATCGATACATAGCCAGCATTTGACAAAAATGTAACATGTAATTTCCCGATTGAAACCCCATCGATCAAACATCCATTTTCAGGTCAGAACCCCATTGATAAAGAAACCGACATGCATACAAGTTTCTCCCTCATTCCCATTAACATTAAAATGCTCCCAACAAGGTTAAAATAGCCGTCTCCTAGAAATAATAAATTGTAGCTCTTACCCTAAGAAAAACGCAAACCCATATCATGTGACAAATCGCAGATTCATGCCATAATATAAATTAGATATGTAAAAGCCTGAATTTACAGTGTTCTATCAAGATGGATCAGATAGGGAAGCATAAATATGAGGCTCCAAAAGAAAAACATAGATCGCAGCCTCAAAACAACAAAAGACCACAGGCTCAACAGAAAATAGAAATCGCAGGCTCAGCACTGCCATCTGTGGCTCATGCATTAACTGACACTGCCTGAAATCATCAGATCTAACGCATATGGTAATCGGTTCATACATGTAGACACATACCATATTAGATTTATGCATGCACACTCAAAGTTGAGGATTGTAAACTAGTGCATACCAAAGAAAAACAATCTACTTTTTACAGGTCGGATTACAAACATCATTATAAATCCAAATCTCATAAAGATGCTGGCATAAATGAAAACAGAGATCTAGGATATAAATCCAAATCTATAATAAAATACCAGTACAGATCTACAATACAATCCAGATCTTATAAAGAAACAAGGACATGGTCTGCGATAAAACTCAAATGCCCATTTATGGGTTTTTAACAATTCACTTCAGGAATCGAAATGATAGCAATAATTTAACAATCCAGAAAAAAAAACTGAGTTTCCTTGTGTAGGCTCGTTCCTTCTGAAGTTGTTGCACCACGAGCTTTGTCAAGTTCCCACGAACGTCGATCAGTTCCTAATGCCAAGAGATCCACTGGTTGACCTCCCTACCATTCCAATGGGTACTCTCCTTCCCCAAGGACCCCCAAGCTGAATGGGGTTGCCGGAAGAAGTACACAAGCACAATCAGAGTGTGCAGAATCACTCAGGGCCTCCCAACCCCCTTTACACCTGATAAGCCAAACTCTCTACAGCCACCATCCGCTTCCTCTCTCATCCGTCCAACATTAGGGTAAAAAGCATCCCAACCCTACCTCTTTATTTATATTGTTTTGCATTATTATTTTTATTTATTATTATTTTGAATTCCTTTTATTTTATTTTATTTCAACGGATCTTTGTGATATGCATTTATGCAATGTGCTTAATTTAGGATTTCTTTATTTAAACCATTCCTATATTTCATTCCTAGATTTTTGCTTGATTTACTATTTTTGTGTGTGTGGAATGTGTTTCTATTTAGAATTTACTTTATCTTCCTTTATGATGATTTCCTCTTTTATATTTTTATCTTTTATCTTTTTATTTTTTATTTCATAAGGTTGCACTTCCGTTACTTATTTCCAAGTCATGAGTTTATGGTTTAGTTATTAATTATTTACAATCTTATGGTTTAATAATTTCTTTTGTTTCTCCAGGTGATATCAAGGGTGCCATGATCGTCTTCATGCCCTTCAAATATCCCACTTTCTGTGGCGGGGAGTTAGTGCGATGGCTGAGACCACGTTAACTCAGTCCAATCCATGCTGTAGAGAGACTCATGGCTACCGAGGAATAAGGTCGACACCTCATTGCACGCCCCTCAGTTGATCCTCGTGAGTGACCGAGTCCGCGGCCTACCCTCACGGCAGCATGTCTCTTGCAGGTAAAAGCCTCTCTCGCTTTTCAACCTGCCACATGGAAAATATGTGCTAATCATACGGGTACTTTCTTTCATGCAACCCCATCATACTTTGTGGATCAATTGGGAACCAAATCATGTTCCTGCACACATGAAAACCATGTGCATTAATCGCACTTACACAATTTAATCAAAATATTATTAAAATAAATTGTATCACCTGATATCCTATTCATATTCAAACTGAAATTCATGTGGCATTGACATCACCTTGTGTCATTGCGCAGTTGGGTCCCTGTCACACTAGAAAACTGTCAAAGCATCTACCAATACATCGTAATAAATACAAATTGTTCATATATTTCATTCACACATTTTAAGATCAATCATATCACATTATATAATCTATCTACCAATGTCCATTCATTCATAAGCAATCATTGTGACACAACAATCAATACATAAATAAGTCGTTTTAATTCATCGCATTAAACCGGGCCGTTTGTACTCAAAATGCCCTGAAACCATTACACATTTTAACACTTGAAACAGTATGTCCAACAAGGCAGTACAATGTTGCATTACAAATTTTCATTTATCCATGAGTACTCAAATGTATGAACATGATCAAAACATACATTTCGAAATTTAATCGGGTCATTTGTGATAAAATGCCCTCAAATAATACTATAGTTGAATAATAAAAGAGTCTAACAAAATGGGGCACTACATACACCCCCTCTTCAAGAAACTTCATCCCAAAGTTTTCAAAACAAGTAAGGAAATTGCTGCTGCATTTCAGATGCATCCTCCCAAGTAGCTGAGTTAGTACTGCAGTTATCCCATTGGACCTTTACCTAATCGACTAATCGACGCCGAAGCTGTCGAGTTCGTCGGTCCAGTATACGGATCAGTTCGGCATTCAAGACCCCATCGTCCGATATCTGCAAGTTAATCAAATTTATAATATGAGAAGGATCTGAAATATAATGACGCAAAATAGAAACATGAAAAACATCGTGCATACGACTGAACGATGATGGCAATGCAAGACGATAGGAAACTGGTCCCAACTTCTCGAGTATCACAAATGGTCCTATGAATCGCGGTGATAATTTAGCTCCCTTCCCAAATTTAATGGAGCTCTTTTGTGGCCTAACCCGAAGGAACACCTTATCACCTACTTCATAACTCCTATCGGTTCTATGTGCATCAGCATAGCTCTTTTGTCTATCATGTGCTTCCTTTAACCGTGCACAAATAGTTGTCATCTGCTCTTCCATTTCTTGAATCAATTCTGGTCCTACAAGGACTCTATCTTCCAAGCGATCCCAACTCAACGAGGTTCTACACGGCCTCCCATATAAGAATTCAAATGGTGCCATCTTAATAGAGCTTTGATAACTATTGTTGTAAGCAAACTCAACCAAAGGTAGGTATTCCTCCCAACGCTTTTGTTGATCCATCACGTACATACGTAACATGTCTTCCAAGACTTGGTTCACCCTTTCAGTCTGGCCATCTGTCTCAGGGTGATATGATGTACTAAAATTTAGCCTTGTCCCCAAAGCGGCTTGGAAACTTGTCCAAAACCTTCCAGTGAATACTGGCCCTCTATCAGAAATTATCTTGCGAGGTACACCATGTAACCTCACAATTTCATTTATGAATACTCTTGCAATCTATGGTGCTTGATAGGTAGTCTTCACAGGTATAAAATGCGCACTCTTAGTGTTCTTGATTTCCTCTCTCCCATGCATGTGGGATAAACAATGAATTCATAATCCTCGCAACTAGCTTCTCTTTTAGTATATTTTACCTTTCTAAATCTTCAACTTAGCTTTTACTTTTAGTATAATTAACCTTTCTAATTTATTTATCTTATCTTTTTCTTTAACTGTACTTCCCTTTCCATTTAACTAAATTACCCTTTCTAAAAGTGGAGAGCGCTTGGAGAAAAAGTGGAACATTCTCATTTTTTTTTTAAATATAAAGTTCTCAAAAACGACGCTTTACCATATTATCCACACATTTAAAATTAATGCCCACACATTTAAAATTAATGCCAAAAACTACTCATTACCACATTATCCACACATTTAAAAATAATGCCAATTAATGTCCCATTCTCTTAGCATTTACAAGCACACAACAATTTATTCATTGAGATACAATGCAAGTGAAAGGAGGACATCGCTTGGGCAAGAGCCCTCGCCTTTTTGACTCCAAGGAACCTGCAAGAAAATGAAATTTCCTGTGAGTTCACATACTAAGGAGGGGGCGATCGTTTGGATCGACTTGCTATTTATTTTTGTTTTGAATCCCCATACGAGGGATGGAGCCACCGGTGGGATCTGCAAGAGCGGTAGGGTGGCTGCGATTTAGGTCTAAAGGATTATCGAACGATGGAGGATTCAAGAGAAGGAGAAATGCAGGCGGCTTTCCAACGACCATTTGGGTACTTGTTTCTCCTCTTTTTCTTTCATGAATTTTCCTAAATGATAAAAGCTCTGCTCCTTTATCCATGGACCTCGATGTCTCTTTTGGAATAGTGCTGGGTATGTATATCATAATCTCTGCGTTATATGTTTGAGACGCCTATCGATTCTCTGCGAGTAATGATTCTACTTTTGCATATCCTTTATTAGATATGGACTACCCCCTTTTTCCATTGTTATTCCTGCAAGGTAATCCCATTGTTTTGCTTGGCTTAAGTTTGAGAATATTTAAGATCTCTGTAGGTATAGGGAGTTGGCATACTATTTTCTTCCAAAAAAAAAAACACTCCGGATCTGTGGAGCGATGTAGTGGCATTATGGCCACGTTTTGAACCTGCGTGACTTAGGACAATAAGATCGTAGGTTATGTAAGAATTAGTGATTTATTTCTACCTTTAAACCTTACCTTTTGGAAATCAGATCCATAAGTTCTGTGGTGGCAGAATCGCGACTCAGATCTATTTGACCTCGCATGCCCCTTTTCCCCCACCACAAGGCGCCTGTGTATTTTGCCAGAGTGTATTTCATTAGAAAGGCGAGATCCAAGTCTGGTGTGTGCCGATTCAAACTTATTTTTTTATTTTCCAAAAACTTGACTGTGTGAACGCCAGATCAGTTGGAGGGATTTAGTTCGGGACTCTAGTTACCTCGAGTCTTCCGTGAGTATTGATATCATGTTGTTAAAATTTTTTTTCACCTATTGTTTTCCTGAACCGTGTTAACCCTATGGTGTCTGCGTTATTTTTTTTTGTGTGTGAGGAGATCTCTGTGATTTGAGCGATAAGATCTCAGCCCTTTCAAGAAAGGATCTCTGTGTTTATCTCTGCATTCCGATAAGTGCTTAATCCATGGAGTTATTCGGGTGTTTTGTTGATCGAGAGCATTGACAATCTGTGTGTTGGACCTGAGTTATACCTCCCCGTGTTTGACCAATATGTATACCTATCAGCTTTAGGATGAAGGGAATAAAATGATGTTCCAATTCACGACCCCTTGGGAGAGTGCTCCGTCAAAAGAAAAGGGAATCAACCATTTAATGTCTGTGAGGAAGTGCCTGTGGCAAGGCTTAATTGGATTATTCCATATGCGACATACAAACAGGATGTCGGCAAGCACTGTAAGTCCAACATTTATGACTATGTTTCTTTTAAAAGGTATGATCTTAGTGTGACTCTTTATCTGCGTCCTGAAAATTTCTTGGCAGTTGCCACATTGCTTGCGATTTTCATCCCTTTGTCTATACATTGCAAATGCCATTTTGGATGGAGTCTGAATTTATATGATTACAACCTGGTTGCACGTAGCGCATAACCAAATCGCATGCTTGGTAGACCCTGGTTTTATTTATACAGTTCATATTTATTGCATGCAATTTTATTTCCCTGGGTTTATACATCATAGATATCGATTTTGTTAGTGTATGAATGTGTGCGTTTATAGCCTTGATGCACTTCACAACCCAATTGTTATGATTGGTGGCCTTTGAATTGATATACAGTTCAGGTCTAGTATAAGTAATTTCTTTTCGATAAACAGATCCAAAATTTTTATAGCTTGTAGATGTCAAATCTCTACAAGTTGAATCTTGCAAATTTAATTGGACTTAGATCTTTAAGACCTAAATAGGTATGTCCGTTATATTTTGGGGTTTCCAACTATACCAATAGTTCCCATTATCCCTATTGGACCATGAAAATGGTATCTCTGTTGATAAGTTGGTTATAAACAGATTTTTAATTTGGGAATTGTTATCCTATAAAACTAACAGCGATATACTCCACTAAGAGTTATTGGAATTTCCGTTGCCATTGGATTCACCTTTGAGATATGATTTGTAGAGTGTACTATATCTGCAATTTTTTGGGTTTTGTGTTTATTCCTTTACCTTGGTTTTATGTTGGAGATACGATTTACCAAAGGGGTAAGACTATTGTGTATTGTGTTTGCATGTTGAGTTTTGCATGTATTCTCTGAATGACGAAACCATCTATACAAGGGTATTTATAAATGGTACTCCTTTAACTAAAAGATTCTGGAAATTATTAAGGTTTAGTTCTGGAATATACTGAGAGATAAGGAAGTTTTATAGCACCCGATTGGGTAGCAGGATAAGCATTGTGAGGATAAACGATGTGGTCAAACCATGAAACTTGTTTAAAACACTTGGGAATGTTTCCTTTACCTTAGTGGGTTCGTTGCTCAAGCTCGGGGGTGACTTTAGGCGGAATAACACATGCCAGATAGAGTCAGTTGGTTGGGAGGAAAGTCGAAGTCGAGTTTTCAGTCGGACCATTCTTTTAACTTAGAAAATGAGTTTTAATTTGGTTATTAGTCTTAGTCGTTAAAGTGACTAGCTGCATTTATAAAATGAGTTTATATTTTCCTCTTTGAATTGTTGAATATTTTAATGCTAAGTTGTGAAGCACAGGGAAGGAGTCGTAATGAGGATGCGAGTGATGAAACCGTCTTGGGGATTCTTGTCCCTTCGCCTCTTGTTCGTGCGTGGAAGAGCAATGCTTGCTATAAGATTGGAGATATGGTTTTATTCATGCATAACTAAAATTGTTGAACAAAGCATTGTATCTGTCATGCCTATGATTGAATAACTTATGAATACGGAAAGATCTCCTAGTTGTGATTGTATAAGAATTATTGAAATGCTTGCAGGACAAGTAGTGAATCATCCTGAAATGACAAGAACTCAAGGTAATTAGAAATGAACTCATGGAAAATTATAAATGAACATAATCTACATGTAATTGTGTATGTCTCCTATATAAACTGGTTGTAAAGTAAGTGACAAATGGAGGCAGTCAAGTTAACCTCCTCGTATTCCTTGCTTGTAGTATTTAATGTGTCTTATGACTTAAGTTGGTTTAAGAGTTATGCAAAGTAGCATAAGGATCACATGGAAAATTAAAGAATATGCATGTTATCATTTGGTATTCCTAAAGGATGTATTTACGATCAAGCAACGTTAAAAAAAAAAATGAGTTTAAGTTGGCATAACTAAATCGTCTTAATGTAGAATGAAACAGTTTTGCATTCCTTCTAAGTATCAATTCCAGTTCATTTGGGATTAAAAATAAAATCTCTGCACACATTGACACCTAAGTATAGGAGAGGCACTACAATTTTAATGAATATTCTACATATATTATATATTATTCCACCAAATAGATTAAAAACATTCATAACTAACATTCATAAAGTGCATTTTATTGAACATGATTCACAATGATTGGAAACATTCCTAAAGTGCATTTTATTGAATATTCTACATAAATAATATATTATTCCACCTAAATGATCAATAAAACATTCCTAACTAACATTCCTAAAGTGCATTTTATTGAATATTCCTAATGATTGAAAATCATTTAAACAGAAGTGCAGCATATTGTATATAAACATCAACTAACATATTAAACATATTGAACATTCCTAACATTCCTAATTCTATTTGAACTTTTTCCAAAAACTATATACATATGAACGGTCCAAAATGATATATATGTTTAAAATATATAAGTTAAAATGAAAAGGTTTAAAGTTTTAACATGGAATATGTCAAATCAACAAGTTCACAAGTATAAAAACATATCTATTTAACTATGTAATATCCATTATATGGATATCACTCTCCACATTATCGTGGCGATTGACCTATAACACATACAACATATAACTAAGCATCAATATATAGATTTTCAAATGTAAATAAATTTTAATAAAAATACAAAATTGAAACTTAAATAAATAAAAATGAATAAATATACCTTAGTGAGCCCAACACCCAAAGAGATCACCACATCCACAGCCATGGAAGGCTGTATAATAAGTTTACCCACCTACAAATTTAATTCATTACTTAAACTTTTCATGTACATAGGTATAAAATAAATTAAAATTTAAGACACTGCTTGATCATTAAACTTAAACATTTGAAACATGTAATTTAAATATAACTTAAATTAAATTTAAGCAAAATGCCAATTGTTTTTAATCATTACTAAAACATTTGATAGGTGCAATTTACCTCAAAATCTTGGAGAGACACTCAGAATGTCTCCCAATATTGATGATGAGAGGGGCCGAATACCCATGGTCCTAGGAGAAGGGATCAAAACCTATGAACACAACCAAAATTTCAATCTTGGAAAAACGTGTCATGACAATAATGAGAACATATAAATTTATAGATATTTATGCGAATGTACCTCTTTAAATGGCCCTAGATTAACACTAGAGTGAACCATAAAATCACATTCATCTAGTATTTGGGTGAATTGCAATTCAAATGAATTCTTTATAAATTTAGATAAACTAGAAAAACATGATTTAACAATTACGAGGAAAATTTAAAAGTTCTCACAGAACTCCCCCCTCCCTCCTTCCTCGCGATGGAGTAAATCAAACAACCCATATCGACAATGTTTTGCATAGGCCTTGGCATAGTCAAGGCTCATTGAATCTACCTCACTGTTTGTTTTATAAGAAAAATGTGAACGAGAACAAGTGCATGCTCTATGTCGATTCATGCCCACATCAACCCCCACTAGAGTAGATAGTAAGTTGTCTCCTATGACGGTTCTGGCCTCTAGAACAATATGATTGTAATGTAACAAGACTCTGTGGCCGAGGCACCAAACGAGGTGTAGCCTTATGGAACAATGGATTGCGAAAGGCTCCTTCTCGTTCATACGTCCTACCCTTTCCAACCCCATAAAATTTTGATGGAGCATCTATGTAATCTGGCTTCATGTTTAAAAAAAACTTTGCATAAAAAAATCTTGCAAAATATATTGACACTTCATCATTCCATGGAAATCTACCATAGGCAGCCAAGAATATATCATATAAATGATGTGCAATCTCGGGGTGCTTGAAATACTGCACCTTTAACATCTTCTGCTTTAGTCCTTCTTTAAAATTAAACATTGAAATGGCATCTGCTTTTGATACCCTCTTTTCTACATCAACCCACTTGTCAGGACCCATTACCAGAGCCTTCTGTAATCTCATCAAGTGACTAAAAGAATATGTTGTTGGGAAAACACTTCTACAGTCACCATTAAACTTGCCTAAAGATACCAAAAGTATTTGCAAACTTTGCCGACTCTCAGTTGGGAGTTCCAACCTAGCAAGATCATCCCTCAATTTTTTATGGTGGGTTGTGCATTGTTCAAGGGTGACAATAAAAATATAAGTTTCCAAAGGAAGAGCATGAGGAATTTATGAAGGATAAATGGTCATGGGATGAAAACCATGTGCTTGTTCGACAATATCCCTTCGGCGAACTTGACCCTTTCGTCGAGCATTTGCATGACCTTTCTCTTGATCCCTTGGAACATCCTCAACATCTCCACCCCTTGTATCATAACCCTCATTTTATCCAAATGCATCACCCTCACTTTCTAAAAATTCATCAGCACCCTCAACCTCTCTGAATGCATCACCCTAACCCTCACCAGAACCAAGATCCTCTAAATTTATACATGTGATCAGGTATAATTTAGTATATAAAGACGCAAGCATATATCTACACATGTACAAATTAGTAATTTTTCTAAACAAATTATATATATATATATATATATTACCAATAAAATGTGGTTGGTCTATTGGTTGTCCTCTAAAAAGATGACCAAGATAGGGAAAACAGTCACGAGATGATGAATCAAACAATCAACAAGACACAAATGTCTGCCCACTCTCACGTGACAATATATTACGTTGTATCTCCATAAAGAAAAATGCTAACGAAACTTAGTAAAATCAATGAACAGGACTTAAAACAAATATAAATATGCATGCATACTCAAAATTTTGCATGTGCATAAATTTCAAACACATACCAATTGTGTCTCGATATAATACACTAGAATCACTAGATGATTCATAGCATATTTGAGAGCGAACATTTGAAGGTATTTCAATAGATGTAGGTGTGGTATTAGGCGTCCTTGTCTCAGATGTCTATGTACATCTTCGACTCAAAGAATGAATGATCTCCTCGTCTCGATCCATATATACTATATATCTACTATAAACATCAAAACAAGCATCAATGAACTAAGTTGTAGTTTAGCCCATAGAAATATTTTGAGGACAGGAAAACAACAATTTAATATATTTATTCTGTGCCCTCGTTTCTAATGTGAATTTGTGTTGTTCCCACCGATATCCCCCTTTCTTTATCCCGAACAAGATATTCCTTGTCCCGAACAAGTATCACTCTTATTAAGCTCATTTCCATAGTGGTCATGTTTGACATAGCCATGGTTAATAAAATCGATTATGACCATGAGAGATTGAGGAAATTACAAATATCTTGGGATTCATTAAATACTAAATAATTATTATATGCAACCCTAGGAAGGACAACAATCCTCCTTTAAGTAGGATTGAAGGATCAAAATGCCTCCTTTGCATGGGTCTGGCATATTTGGATTGATTTTCAAGGTTATATTGTTAACTTTTCTAGCAAGTCTCCATATTTTGTTAACTTTTCTAGTAAGTGTCCATATTTTATGGAATGTTGTAGTGAATCAAGGTCCTTGGTATCATTGGTATCTTGGGGCAGCAAGATACACACCTAATGGTAGACCTCGCCAAATGAACATCATGACACATAATTCAGTCACCAAGGCTGATTTTGCATCCCAAACTAGAGTGAATGGGTCTCCCTATATTTCCATAGCAAGTTCTGTAGAAGAAACAAATCAAACATAGGAAGTATGGAGCAGTGTGGCAGGGGCTGCAACACCACAACAAAAGAAACACATGGTTGGGAGGTTCTTGTTTCCTCTGTCAATGCCATCAAGTCATTTGGAAGCACTATAAAATTATGTTGTTTTCTACTTCATAGGAATTTTTGGTTCCTTTAAACCCATGTAGAACCTAGACCATGATGATTAAGTTAATGAAGTATGTTTCTACAGTTGGAAATTGTAGGTAAATTTGCTTGGATTCTCTTCGAAATGGACAATAACGAGTTGTTTCCTCTGTTGGAGTCTAATGATTCCTTGCCTGCCAAAGAGGAGGAAGTTGTCCAAGTTCAAGTTGTAACCTCAAGATACCTAAGTTGGACATTAAGTGGCTCCAAAGAATGTATTCAACTCATAGATTTGTAGTTTAAACAACAATTTTTATAGTACTTTCATTTTGGAATTTTTAATGGACATAAATGGTTGAAACAGATTACCGGTACTTTCATTTTGGAATTTTTAATAGACATTTTTTTATTTGCTCGAATTTAGGACCTGTCCTATGGCAAAAGAAACAGACTTTGCACAATAAACTATGCAGTAAAAGTTATTGCTTAGTTTTTCATTAACACATTAAAATAAAATAATTATGAAGTGGCAGAAAAGGATATTACAATAACATTACCAAAACAAGCGTGAAATCATTACCAACAATAACATATAGTATGGTTTAACATATTGAGAAAAAGGTAAATATGGTAGTAGAATATCATTTAAATTTGTTATGACTAATATCTATTTTTATATATTTATTTAAAAATACTAATTTTTATAAGTTCACTTTGCATTATTATTTTTAATATTATAATTGAGTAAATAGAGATTTGTATTATCTTCTTAATATTTTAGTTTTATATTGGTAATTGAAATATTTGATTTACCATGATAAATTTGAAAACACAATATGGCCGGAAAAATTCCAATTTATGTAAATTTATCCAATGGTGAGACATCCCACATATTTTTTAGTGTATAAATATAAATATGAAAGGATAAGAAAAAATCTTCTTGAACATGAATATTTTTACTACTAAAAGTACAATATTTAATTTTAATTTTGGTGATGAAAAAGAACATAAACATAATATATAATAATTTAAGATTATGTACATAGTTTAGATGCATTGATTAACTATATTGTGTATTTTAGATTAAGCTATTAGTTATGTGGGTTGTAGGTTCAAAAATTACTTTCACTTATCTCCTCCTTCTTGGCCTTAAAAAGGGACTTGAGTGGTTGAAGTATGATGTTGGATTTGTACCTCATGACACCAACACTTTTAGCTCCCAAGTGGAGCTATCTTCCACGATTGTAAATTTCTCTTTCATGCTACTTTTAAGAATGATCGAACTATGAAATGTTGCTCCATTGGTTCTTGGTTTGTGATAATTACCATCATTTGAGGATGATCAAGCTATGAATTGTAGGAAAGTATTCTGCTTCATTGCTTCATGGTTTGTGATAACTACCATCATTTCAAGGAATTTGAACAAGATATCATTCTTTTCAAGGAATTTGAAAAAGATATCATTCTTTGATTTGTGAATAAGCGGTGAATAATTCCGTTGAATTTTCGCAATCGAGTTTATCTGGGATAAAAAAGTATATGCAATTAACATACAAAATTAATAGCTAGATTTTCATGTTTGAATCAATTTTACTCAACAAAATCTCTCTTATATCACACAAATAAAAACACAAATTCAATTGTGGAATGCATCACCATGTCACACATTTGTTTCATTAGAAAAACAATGATTACACTATACCATGCATAAAGTATCTGCATTGTTTAAAAGTAGAGGTAGCGCATATCATCACAATGACTCAATGATTTGATACCAAAGAATGTTCATCATTTACATTGGTGTTACATCGGATTGAATTACTTTATTTTAAAGTGAAATAATTAATATCCAAATGTACTAAAAATGGAAACAATCAAATCCTTTCGATAGAGTAACAAGTCTCACCTTGTGGTTCTTCTGCTTTAGTCCTTCTTTAAAATTAAACATTGAAATGGCATTTGCTTTTGATAGCCTCTTTCTACATCAACCCACTTGTCAGGACCTATCACCTGAGCCTTCCACATTCTCATCAAGTGACTAAAAGAATATGTTGTTGGGAAAACACTTCTACAGTCACCAATAAACTTGCCTAAAGATTCCAAAAGTATTTGCAAACTTTTCTGACTCTCAGTTGGGAGTTAGAACCTAGCAAGATGATCCCTCAATTTTTTATGGTGGGTTGTGCATTGTTCAAGGGTGACAATAACAATATCAGTTTCCAAAGGAAGAGCATCAGGAATATATGAAGGATAAATGGTCGTGTGATGACAACCATGTGCTTGTTCGACAATATCCCTTCACGGAACTTGACCCTTTCGTCGAGCATTTGCATGACCTTTCTCTTGGTACCTTGCAACATCCTCAACATCTCCACCCCTTGCATCATCACCCTCATCTTATCCAAATGCATAACCCTCACTTTCCGAAAATGCATCATCACCCTCAAACTCTCTGAATGCATCACCCTAACCCTCAGCAGAGCCAAGATCCTCTACATTTACACATGTGATCATGTATAATTTATTATATAAAGACGCAAACATATATCTACACATGTACAAATTAGTATTTTTTCTAAATAAATTGTATACATACATACATATATATATATATATATATATATATATATATATATATATATATATATATATATATATATATATATATATATATATATATATATATATATATATATATATATATATATATATATATATATATATATATATATATATATATATATATATATATATATATATATATATATATATATATATATATATATATATATATATATATATATATATATATATATATATATATATATATATATATATATATATATATATATATATATATATATATATATATATATATATATATATATATATATATATATATATATATATATATATATATATATATATATATATATATATATATATATATATATATATATATATATATATATATATATATATATATATATATATATATATATATATATATATATATATATATATATATATATATATATATATATATATATATATATATATATATATATATATATATATATATATATATATATATATATATATATATATATATATATATATATATATATATATATATATATATATATATATATATATATATATATATATATATATATATATATATATATATATATATATATATATATATATATATATATATATATATATATATATATATATATATATATATATATATATATATATATATATATATATATATATATATATATATATATATATATATATATATATATATATATATATATATATATATATATATATATATATATATATATATATATATATATATATATATATATATATATATATATATATATATATATATATATATATATATATATATATATATATATATATATATATATATATATATATATATATATATATATATATATATATATATATATATATATATATATATATATATATATATATATATATATATATATATATATATATATATATATATATATATATATATATATATATATATATATATATATATATATATATATATATATATATATATATATATATATATATATATATATATATATATATATATATATATATATATATATATATATATATATATATATATATATATATATATATATATATATATATATATATATATATATATATATATATATATATATATATATATATATATATATATATATATATATATATATATATATATATATATATATATATATATATATATATATATATATATATATATATATATATATATATATATATATATATATATATATATATATATATATATATATATATATATATATATATATATATATATATATATATATATATATATATATATATATATATATATATATATATATATATATATATATATATATATATATATATATATATATATATATATATATATATATATATATATATATATATATATATATATATATATATATATATATATATATATATATATATATATATATATATATATATATATATATATATATATATATATATATATATATATATATATATATATATATATATATATATATATATATATATATATATATATATATATATATATATATATATATATATATATATATATATATATATATATATATATATATATATATATATATATATATATATATATATATATATATATATATATATATATATATATATATATATATATATATATATATATATATATATATATATATATATATATATATATATATATATATATATATATATATATATATATATATATATATATATATATATATATATATATATATATATATATATATATATATATATATATATATATATATATATATATATATATATATATATATATATATATATATATATATATATATATATATATATATATATATATATATATATATATATATATATATATATATATATATATATATATATATATATATATATATATATATATATATATATATATATATATATATATATATATATATATATATATATATATATATATATATATATATATATATATATATATATATATATATATATATATATATATATATATATATATATATATATATATATATATATATATATATATATATATATATATATATATATATATATATATATATATATATATATATATATATATATATATATATATATATATATATATATATATATATATATATATATATATATATATATATATATATATATATATATATATATATATATATATATATATATATATATATATATATATATATATATATATATATATATATATATATATATATATATATATATATATATATATATATATATATATATATATATATATATATATATATATATATATATATATATATATATATATATATATATATATATATATATATATATATATATATATATATATATATATATATATATATATATATATATATATATATATATATATATATATATATATATATATATATATATATATATATATATATATATATATATATATATATATATATATATATATATATATATATATATATATATATATATATATATATATATATATATATATATATATATATATATATATATATATATATATATATATATATATATATATATATATATATATATATATATATATATATATATATATATATATATATATATATATATATATATATATATATATATATATATATATATATATATATATATATATATATATATATATATATATATATATATATATATATATATATATATATATATATATATATATATATATATATATATATATATATATATATATATATATATATATATATATATATATATATATATATATATATATATATATATATATATATATATATATATATATATATATATATATATATATATATATATATATATATATATATATATATATATATATATATATATATATATATATATATATATATATATATATATATATATATATATATATATATATATATATATATATATATATATATATATATATATATATATATATATATATATATATATATATATATATATATATATATATATATATATATATATATATATATATATATATATATATATATATATATATATATATATATATATATATATATATATATATATATATATATATATATATATATATATATATATATATATATATATATATATATATATATATATATATATATATATATATATATATATATATATATATATATATATATATATATATATATATATATATATATATATATATATATATATATATATATATATATATATATATATATATATATATATATATATATATATATATATATATATATATATATATATATATATATATATATATATATATATATATATATATATATATATATATATATATATATATATATATATATATATATATATATATATATATATATATATATATATATATATATATATATATATATATATATATATATATATATATATATATATATATATATATATATATATATATATATATATATATATATATATATATATATATATATATATATATATATATATATATATATATATATATATATATATATATATATATATATATATATATATATATATATATATATATATATATATATATATATATATATATATATATATATATATATATATATATATATATATATATATATATATATATATATATATATATATATATATATATATATATATATATATATATATATATATATATATATATATATATATATATATATATATATATATATATATATATATATATATATATATATATATATATATATATATATATATATATATATATATATATATATATATATATATATATATATATATATATATATATATATATATATATATATATATATATATATATATATATATATATATATATATATATATATATATATATATATATATATATATATATATATATATATATATATATATATATATATATATATATATATATATATATATATATATATATATATATATATATATATATATATATATATATATATATATATATATATATATATATATATATATATATATATATATATATATATATATATATATATATATATATATATATATATATATATATATATATATATATATATATATATATATATATATATATATATATATATATATATATATATATATATATATATATATATATATATATATATATATATATATATATATATATATATATATATATATATATATATATATATATATATATATATATATATATATATATATATATATATATATATATATATATATATATATATATATATATATATATATATATATATATATATATATATATATATATATATATATATATATATATATATATATATATATATATATATATATATATATATATATATATATATATATATATATATATATATATATATATATATATATATATATATATATATATATATATATATATATATATATATATATATATATATATATATATATATATATATATATATATATATATATATATATATATATATATATATATATATATATATATATATATATATATATATATATATATATGTATATATATATATATATGTATATATATATATATATATATATATGTATGTATATATGTATGTATATATATATGTATGTATATTGCCAATAAAATGTGGTTGGTCTATTGGTTGTCCCCTAAAATGATGACCAAGATAGGGAAAACAGTCACGAGATGATGAATCAAACAATCAACAAGACAGAAATGTCTACCCACTCTCACCGGACAATATATTACGTCGTATCTCTATAAAGAAAAATGCTAATGAAACTTAGTAAAATCAATGAACAAGACTTAAAACAAATATAAATATGCATGCATACTCAAAATTTTGCATGTGCATAAATTTCAAACACATACCAATTGTGTCTCGATATAATACGCTAGAATCTCTAGATGATTCAGACCATATTTGAGAGCGAACATTTGAAGGTATTTCAATAGATGTAGGTGTGGTATTAGGCATCCTTGTCTCAAATGTCTGTGTACATCTTTGACTCAAAGAATGAAAGACCGCCTCTTCTCGATCCATATCTACTATATATCTACTATAAACATCAAAACAAGCATCAATGAACTAATTTGTAGTTTATCCCATAGAAAGATTTAGAGGACAAGAAAACAACAATTGAATATATTTATTCTGTGCCCCCCTTTCTGATGTGAATTTGTATTGTTCCCACCGATATCCCCCTTTCTTTATCCTGAACAATCTATTCCTCCTCTCGAACAAGTATCACTCTTATTAAGCTCATTTCCATAGTGGTCATGTTTGACATAGCCATGGTTAATAAAATCTATTATGACCATGAGAGATTGAGGAAATTACAAATATTTTGGGATTCATTAAATACTAAATAATTATTATATGCAACCCTATGAAGGACAACAATCCTCCTTTAAGTAGGATTGAAGGATCAAAATGCCTCCTTCACAAGGGCCTAGCATATTTGGATTGAGTTTCAAGGTTATATTGTTAACTTTTCTAGCAAGTGTCCATATTTTGTTAACTTTTCTAGTAAGTGTCCATATTTTATGGAATGTTGTGGTCAATCAAGGTCCTTGGTATCATTGGTATCTTGGGGCTGCAAGATACACACCTAATGGTAGACCTTGCCAAATGAACATCATGACAAATAATTCAGTCACCAAGGCTGATTTTGCATCCCAAATTAAAGTGAATGGGTCTCCCTATATTGCCATAGCAAGTTCTGTAGAAGAAAAAAATCAAACATAGGAAGTATGGAGCATTGTGGCAAGTCCTGCAACACCACAACAAGAGAAGCACATGGTTGGGAGGTTCTTGTTTCCTCTGTCAATGCCATCAATTCATTTGGAAGCACTGTAAAATTATGTTGTTTTCTACTTCATAGGATTTTTTGGTTCCTTTAAACCCATGTAGAACCTAGACCATGATGATTAAGTAAATGAAGTATGTTTCTACAGTTGGAAATTGTAGGTAAATTTTCTTGGATTCTCTTCGAAATGGACAATAACGAGTTGTTTCCTCTATTGGAGTCTAATGATTCCTTGCCTGCCAAAGTGGAGGAAGTTGTCCAAGTTCAAGCTGTAACCTTAAGATACCTAAGTTGGACATTAAGTGGCTCCAAATAATGTATTCAACTGATAGATTTGTAGTTTAAACAACATTTTTTATAGTACTTTCATTTTGGAATTTTTAATGGACATAAATGGTTGAAACAGATTATCGGTACTTTCATTTTGGAATTTTTAATAGACATTTTTTTATTTGCTCGAATTTAGGACCTGTCCTATGGCAAAAGAAACAGATTTTGCACAATAAACTATGCAGTAAAAGTTATTGCTTAGTTTTTCATTAACATATTAAAATAAAATAATTATGAAGTGGCAGAAAAGGATATTACAACCAATCTGAAATGGCCATTCAGGTTTGAATTAAACGTTTAGTTTTTCCAATCTCTCTCTCTCTCTCTCTCTCTATATATATATATATATTTTGATGTCACAGTAACCCACGGAAGAATAAAAGTAATGAACTAATAATAATAAGATCGTCACATAGTTTGTAAAATATTGCCTTAGTTGTAATATTTTGTCTGTGATGGAATCATGTACTAGATGGGAAGAATAGGAGAAAAAATCTTTGGAGTATATTAGTAGCGTTAACAGGTGAACTTACAAACTGTTACATGGTAAGAAGATGAGGATTCTATATAATTAAAAAATGTTCAATTATGGTAAAAGGGTTATATGTTACAGTCCTCTACAATTCTCCGCATTTTAGAATTACACACACAATTTGATACAAATTGATGAAGAATCGAGGAATTTTCTATAAAATATAGAAAAGCATAACAAAAGAAAGAATATGGTTTGAGAAGTTTAAAACCTAAAATATTTATAGCCATTAACTGTAATGAGGAGGAAAATTGGTTGGAATTTTGCAGGGAGGAAAATTGGATGCTGCAATAGATGCTCTTTCAAGTTTAGGGAAGCACATGAGGCTTGGTGTTGATGTTTCTGGAATTAGGATGGTGGTAGTGGGGATAGTGCATATTTGTTATAAAGTGCATGCATGGAAGACACTAAGTGAGAAAATTAGTGTTCTATCCAAGAAAAGAGTACCACTAAAGGAGGTGTACAATCCATGCTTTATTTTTGGTAATATTGTTGTATGAACAAAATTTCAAAAACAGAAAACATAGGTCTTTATTTCAAAAACAAAAAACAAAGGTATTTTATTTAAAAAACAGAAAACATAGGTGCTTTATTTAAAAAAATAGAAAACATAGGTATTTATTTAAAAAACAGAAAACATAGGTATTTTATTTAAAAAATAGAAAAAATAGGTCTTTTATTTCAAAAACAAAAAACATATCTAGATTGTCATGCATTAGAAATTGTGACAGGTTGAGTTCCGAAAGAAGACAATCCACTTACCTCAACCATAATGCAGACAAAGGGCCGAGATGCTCCACGACTGCACACATGAGGGGCCAAGAAGCTTCACCACTCATAGACGAGGGGATGAGAAGCTCCACCACCACACATAGACGTGGGGAAGAATCCTCCACCATTGCGCAGAAAATAGGCCAGAAAAAGATGACACCACGTAGACAACAAGACACAACAGAGGAGGGGCCTAGAAGCTCCACAAAAGCGCAGATGAGGGGTCAAAGCCTCCACCACCGTGCAGAAAACAAGCTGAGAAAGCGTGCCTAAAGAAAATACCACCACCACCATGCACCACCGCACAGACAATCACCTCTCAACAAGATGCACCACCTCGTGACAGGACACAATAGAAAACCACCTCGCAATAGGATGCAACAAAGAACCACCTTGCAACAAGATACACCTCGCAAACGATAGCAAACGACAACAGGGACTAAAGAACCGAATCCTCCACCACCACCACACAGACAACGCACCAGAGAACCAACGAAAGCATAAAAAAAGAACTGAACCGACGACAACAGAGATAGAGAACCGGAGCCTCCACCACCACCACGAATGAGAAAACCCACGACAACAGAGACATAGAATCGAATCAACGACAGTAGAGACAGAGAACCGAAGTCTTGACCACCACGAGGGGCTGGAGCATAGACGACAATAGCCTCCACCACCTCGTAAACTGACAACAGAGACAGATAACTGACAAAAATTCAACATAAACGACAAAATCAAATACAATTGTGTTCGGTTATTTCATATATGACATTTTTTTGGTCGAACAATTGTTCGGCCGAAAACTATTTGTCGGACATTATTTTCCCGGCTGTCCTTACAAAGCGTGCATAACAAGGTTCTCCCTTAACTTTAACGTTTGGTTGAAACATGTTTTCGGCAAAAAGTTACTTACATAGTTTCGGCCGAAAAATAAATTAGTTCGGTCGAAAAACGAAAAATAGTTCGGCCGAATGAATTCAGAATACAGATTTCGAAAGCCGATTCACAGAGAATAGACACCAAGATTCATGATTTCACCCTTTAATAATTCTTTTGTTGAATATTTCACATAATCCTACACATTACAAAGCTCATCCAATTTTGAGATATAAATGAAACTATGTCAATTTTCTAATCTCAAATTCTCTCAAAATACATAAAATAAATGATTTGGAAAATACTAGAGATAAACCCATATTTAATTATGAAAATGGTATTAATGAATGGTCTATAGCGTGATGGAATATTGTCAATATGAAAAATGGTGGAAGGAAAAGAGGATAAAAGTGCGATATTTTGGAATCCAAACAATTGCTATTTTAATTTATTATTATTTTTCTTTCTAAAAATTAACGAACTTATTCTTCACATCCATGAGTGAGTTCATACTTTAACTCCCTCATCTTTTATTCTCCCCTCTTTTTACCAAGAAAAACATCAGACCATCGAGGGTATGGGTAGTCTCTACCTTATTTCAAGCAATAAAAAATGACAGAGAGTGAATCTATTTCAATGAACAAAATCTTCTAATAATCAATTTATTTGAGAAAAACCACTATTATAAACTTCATTATTGTTAATGGGAAAAAGTTTAAAGTTTTAGTAGAGGCTTTTTTTATCAATTTTTTCAACCTTCTAAAACCAAAAACCTTCGATAAGTGACGTTTTCTTTCTAATGGTGCTTTCTCAAAAGAAAATGATCATACTACTAGAAACAAATTTTCCCAAATTTAATTTAATTTCTCTCATTTAATTTATATATTCATCCATAATTTAATTAATACCATGCTAATTATTAAAGTTAATTTAACATTATACAAATAAAATAATATCAAAATTGGTAAAACAAAAATGAACTTTCATGGTTTTCCAAATGAAATAGGACATTAAAAGAATACTAAAACAACACCATTGAATAAAACCACTTTTCCTTGTTGTAATTCTAAAATGGAGAATAACAAGTACTTTATGTTAGATTGTTTGTGTTTGTTTACGTTAAACCTTAATTTGAAAGTATTCTAAATTTTATTGATCTTCTCCAATTGTCAACTCATCGAAATTATGAAAAATCAAAAAAGCTTTTATTTGATCATTTTGATTTTAGAAGCTTATTATTGATAAACTACTAAATTTTCGTATTAAAACAATTAAAAAAGGATTTTGACTACATATACAAATTCATGTTTTATGTTTTCTAAAATTAAATTTCCGCATGGTAAATATTAGTATGATATAATATCAATATACTTTTCATATCTTATTTCAAACTTGTGTGTGTGTGATGGTAGTTAAGATCCACTAAAGCTAAGTTTAATATATCTCATTTTAAGAAAGAAAGATAAAGAATTAGTTGGTTTTCATTAAAATTTTATTTTTTGCGCCGAGAGGGCTCTACAGCCAAGTATGGGGTAGATCTTGTAATGTTACATAACGTTGTAACGTTGTAACGTTACGTAATGTTATGTCGGCTATAAAAAAAAATAGAAAATTAGAAGAAAAAAAAATAACAACTATATTGTGCTTTTCCACTGGTTGTAAACCGAATCTCACAACATAAGTTCAATCCTTCCAGCACCAATTAGAGTAGGAATACTCTTAAACAACCTCCATATATTTATTGATGTTGTTCATAGCACCCAGGAACATAATTCATACTGGAGAATATTGGTGAGCCGGTCGTTTGGCGTGGCAGCTAGACTAGTATTTCAGGATCTAGGGTATAATAGATTATAGATGGGCTTTCGTGATTATGTTTTCCTAGGTAACTAGTTATGACTATTCCCTTATCACGGGCGTCGTGTTCCACAATTTTCTTGACACCATAGTTGTTATCAGAGCATCTAAAATAGTTCCTGCAAACAAACAGTTGAGTGAGCAGTTGAGACATGGCAAACAAATGGATGTATTTAGCCGGATTGGAAAAAAGCACGTCTAATAACATAAGAACCTTGGATTGGGGCTGTTTTTCACAAATTTTTTCCCGTACTTACGCCACTTATATCCATCTTCAAGAATATCAGTATCGGATCTGGTCAGAAATGCATATTTGGCACCTTGCTCTGCCTTTCTCTTCCTGCTCTTGTTAGGACTTCTGTTCAAAACATACACTATTCTGTAAAGTACCAACTCTCTATCTATTTATCTAAGATTTAGATCTATTTAGTGCATAGAAGTTCCTATAATTTTTTATCCAGATTATCCAGATCCCAACGATTGCACTTGTTATTTCTCTTTGGCTGGGTCTCGATTTTGAGCATCTGACTCTGAGTCAGAATGACTAATTGAAGAATCTGACACTATTAGCACTGCCTAGAAAAAAACAAAAAGAGATCCTGATTCGATAGAGTACGGGGAAGCTACATGTAACCAGGTTTTATAGATTTATAGCCGGCTTGCATCCACTCACTTATAGTTGGCTTGCCATATTCACAGAAGAATGCTTTCGACCTTTTGGAGATAGTGTAAAGTACTGGATAACTGTAAACGAACCGCTGGTCTTCTCACTTAGTGGCTACGATTTAGGGATTCACGCACCAGGCCGCTGTTCGGTTGGATTTGGAAACTGCACAGTTGGGAATTCAACAACAGAGCCTTATATTGCAACCCACAATATGCTTCTCACACATAGCGCCGCTGTAAAATTATATAGCTCCAAATACCAGGTGAGAACATCTCCTCTGTTAAATCTAGCCACTGAAACATGGGAAGGATATATATTACATCTCTTGAATAAAATATGTTCCATAGGCATAGCCCTTGTAGTGAGCTGGGTGGTGCCATTCACAAAATCCAAGCTTGATCGAAGGGCTGCTGGTAGAGTGTGCGATTTCAGATTAGGATGGTATGGAAGGGTTTTATGTTTTTCCAAAATTTATACGTGTTTAGTAAGAAGCTTTACCCAATTTTAACAGCAAGGACTTATCACCTTGAAAAATAAAAAAACTAATGTTTTACGGATTACAGGCTTCTGGATCCATTAACATTAGGGAAGTACCCTGCTTCCTTAACAAGATTAGTTGGAGCGCGGTTACCACGGTTCAGCGTTGAAGAGGCAAAAGCATTGAAAGGATCATTCAACTTTCTTGGATACAACTATTACACAACACAATATACCACCAATAACCCTAATCCACTTTAGGTATCCATTGGTTTGAATCAAATCAATGGATACCTAATAAGAGATTTGATCCCTCTCGGCGCTTGATAGAGCCTAGGATTTGGATCTTTTAAATACAAATAAGAAGAGTTGCACTTTCAAATTATAGTATATTTCACGAGTTAAAAGTTTAGGAATGTTACTACTTTAAAAAACATTTTGAAATTGAGATCTAACATGGATGTGCATAAGGCATTCTAAGAGAAAGTCATTCTTCCCATGAAATTAGAAATAGTTTTGACTTTTTGGATGTCTTTATAGAATCTTAATTTTCTCATATCTTCTAAGTTTTCAAGGCTCAATATTTTTTCATTAAATTAAGATGTAATGATATTTTTAATAAGTAACCACTTATTTGATTATCCAATAATTTAGATATAATAATATTTTTAATAAGTGGCCGATTTTAATTTATCCAAATTTTTATATTTTTATGTTAGTCATAAATAATAAACCAAGTGATTGAGAAAGTGTGATGGTTAAAACTAAACAAATTTGAATTTATAT
>LPNX011155383.1:46485-75831 GCA_001517045.1 Pseudotsuga menziesii
AATATATAATAATTAAAGATTATGCACATAGTTTAGATGCATTGATTAACTATATTGTGTATTTTAGATTAATCTATTAGTTATGTGGGTTGCAGGTTAGAAAATTACTTTCACTTATCTCCTCCTTCTTGGCCTTAAAAAGGGACTTCAGTGGTTGAAGTATGATGTTGGATTTGTACCTCATGACACCAACACTTTTAGCTCCCAAGTGGAGCTATCTTCCACGATTGTAAATTTCTCTTTCATGTTACTTTTAAGAATGATCGATCTATGAAATGTTGCTCCATTGGTTCTTGGTTTGTGATAATTATGATCATTTGAGGATGATCAATATATGAATTGTAGGAAAATCTTCTGCTTCATTGCTTCATGGTTTGTGATAATTACCATCATTTCAAGGAATTTGAACAAGATATCATTCTTTGATTTGTGAATAAGCGGTGAATAATTCCGTTGAATTTTGGTAATCGCGTTTATCTAGGATAAAAAAGTATATGCAATTAACATACAAAATTAATAGCTAGATTCTCATGTTTGAATCAATTTTACTCAACAAAATCTCTCTTATATCACACAAATAAAAACACAAATTCAATTGTGGAATGCATCACCATGTCACACATTTGTTTCATTAGAAAGACAATGATTACACTATAACATGCATAATGTATCTCCATTGTTTAAAAGTAGAGGTAGCCCATATAATCACAATGACTCAATGATTTGATACCAAAGAATGTTCATCATTTAGATTGGTGTTACATCGGATTGAATTAATTTATTTTAAAGTGAAATGATTAATATCCAAATGTACTAAAAATGGAAACAATCAAATCCTTTCGATAGAGTAACAAGTCTCACCTTGTGGTTCTTCTGCTTTAGTCCTTCTTTAAAATTAAACATTGAAATGGAATCTGCTTTTGATACCCTCTTTTCTACATCAACCCACTTGTTAGGACCGATCACTTGAGCCTTCCATATTCTCATCAAGTGACTAAAAGAATATGTTGTTGGGAAAACACTTCTACAGTCACCAATAAACTTGCCTAAAGATTCCAAAAGTATTTGTAAACTTTGCTGACTTTCAGTTGGGAGCTCCAACCTAGCAAGATCATCCCTCAATTTTTTATGGTGGGTTGTGCATTGTTCAAGGGTGACAATAACAATATCAGTTTCCAAAGGAAGAGCATCGAGAATATATGAAGGATAAATGGTCGTGGGATGACAACCATGTGCTTGTTCGACAATATCCCTTCGTTGAACTTGACCCTTTCGTAGAGCATTCACATGACCTTTCTCTTGGTCCCTTGCAACATCCTCAACATCTTCACCCCTTGCATCATCACCCTCATTTTATCCAAATGCATCACCCTCACTTTTTTAAAATGCATCATCACCCTCAACCTCTCTGAATGGATCACCCTAACCCTTAGCAGAACCAAGATCCTCTACATTTACACTTGTGATCATGTATAATTTAGTATATAAAGAGGCAAGCATATATATACACATGTACAAATTAGTATTTTTTCTAAATAAATTATATATATATATATATTACCAATAAAATGTGGTCGGTCTATTGGTTGTCCTCTAAAATGATGACCAAGATAAGGAAAACAGTCACGAGATGATGAATCAAACATTCAATAAGACACAAATGTCTTCCCACTCTCACGGGACAATATATTACGTCGTATCTCTATAAAGAAAAATGCTACGTGTGGTATTAGGCGTCCTTGTCTCAGATGTCTATGTACATATTCGACTCAAAGATTGAATGACCGCCTCGTCTCGATCCATAGCTACTATATATCTACTATAAACATCAAAACAAGCATCAATGAACTAATTTGTAGTTTAGCCCATAGAAATATTTAGAGAACAGGAAAACAACAATTGAATATATTTATTCTATGCCCCCCTTTCTAATGTAAATTTGTGTTGTTCCCACCGATATCCCCGTTTCTTTATCCCAAACAAGCTATTCCTTGTCCTGAACAATTATCACTCTTATTAAGCTCATTTCCATAGTGGCCATGTTTGTCATAGCCATGGTTAATAAAATTGATTATGACCATGAGAGATTGAGGAAATTACAAATATTTTTGGATTCATTAAATACTAAATAATTATTATATGCAACCCTATGAAGGACAACAATCCTCCTTTAAGTAGGATTGAAGGATCAAAATTCCTCCTTCGCATAGGCCTGGCATATTTGGATTGAGTTTCAAGGTTATATTGTTAAATTTTCTAGCAAGTGTCCATATTTTGTTAACTTTTCTAATAAGTGTCCATATTTTATTGAATGTTGTGGTGAATCAAGGTCCTTGGTATCATTGGTATCTTGGGGCTGCAAGATACACACCTAATGGTAGACCTCAGCAAATGAACATCATGACAAATAATTCAGTCACCAAGGCTGATTTTGCATCCCAAACTAGAGTGAATGGGTCTCCCTATATTGCCATAGCAAGTTCTGTAGAAGAAAAAAATCAAACATAGGAAGTATGTGTTGTAAAAGAAAGTGTCCTATGGATAGTGTTTAATAGGCCATCAACATACTCAGGTTGAAAGAGAGATGCACAATGTTCAACAAGCATATATAAGCAAGTTTCAGAGATAAGAAAGGTCCACACCTAACTAACTGAAGGCTGGTCCAATATTTCTCTTCAATCCTCTTCTTGCTCCTCTCGCTCCAAGAGACCTGCAAAACAAGTTATACCTTCCTCAAACCATTATGACCACATATAAAGAAATGATAATCAAATAAACATGAAACAATGATCCGAATAACATCATCATATGATCATAAACAAAGATTCAATCAAACATTGAACAATGATTTGGGAAGAAGAAGGACATCACATCTTTATTAATCTTGAAAACAAGTACAAGTATACCTTCTCTTCAAGTTTGGCACCTCACGAAACCTTGATCCGGTTCTTCTTCTTCTCTTCTCCAAGGAACTCAGCCTCCAAGCTCTGCAACACAAGGAGAATGCTTATAGGGCAAAGGTGTGGGCAAAGAGAGTCCCGATTCCTCCAGCATAACAATGCAAAAATTCAAGTCCCCTCTCATGTACCTCCCTACCTCTATTTATATGGTTAAGGAAGAGTTAGGGGAAAAGACAAAGTGGTTACAACTGAAGAAGTCAGTTGCATAACTACCCAAACTAACCAAAATTCAAAAAGCATGTTTTTTGATATTTTTGAAAGGCATCCGCGTGTTGCACAACTGGACAGTCATGGATACAAAAAGTATACGCGGGTTTCTAGCACGAAAATTCATGGATAAGAGAAACTTTTTGCATTCGAAGGTACGAAATAGAGCAACTCACGTATCATTCGCGGGTATGCCTTAAGGAAAGTCACGAATAGGGAAAAAAACGAATTTTTATGGTATTTCTAGGAATTTTCGGACTTTGGTGTCTTCCGAAAAGTTTTAGCTAACTGAAATACCTTTCCAACGGTGTAGAGATGCGGTCAAATGGAGTTACAGAACTCAAGATATGGGTCCTCCAAGACAGGTGTTTTTTCAGTGACTTTCAATGACTTTCATGAAGTGTCATCATGGAAGTATCGACATGTGATGGAATCATGGGAAAGTGGTCACAGGTAGAGATGTGTCATTTTGAGCTATAACAGATGCCCCCTAATGTGTGAGGTTAGAGGGGAAGACGATAGCCAAAATACATTATAAAGGAAACTCCTGAGTATGGAGAGAGCAGAGAATCCAAGATCGAAAGGCTCGAGTGAAGGTACCTGTAAGAGAGATAAATGTTAGAAAAACTGATCTCTCGGACATACAAGTCCATATACAAAACATCGCCATAAATATACAAGCGGATCCAACATATGTATAACTGATGAAACTATCATGGTCGCTCAATATGCAAAAAGGCGCCATATCAAATCTAAAGGAGTCATGGCCACAAATGAACAAGGTGGATCCATGCTCAACAATCGATCATAGCCACAAAAATACAAGGTGGATCTATGTCTCAGCAAAATGTCATATAAAATGTAATAAGGTCTTGTGCAACTTGGGCAATAGCAAAATGAGGATGCTACTATCGGCCCAAGGTCTTCAATCCAAACCGCCCAACAAAGGTATGAATCCTAACCATGTGAATAAATGAGTTGAAGTCGAACATGGAGGAAACTGTTTGATTACCGGTCAATAAGGAGAATCGTTAACAAACGCGAGGGAAACCACCATTAATGAAAATGGTCCCCAAGGTACCTAGTACACTCTAACAAGTGTGATTACAAGGACTTGAAGTCGAACACTTGAAGAATCCATCGAGTAGGAGACATTAAGGTATCCCCACTACCCAATAGCGAGGGAAATTGCCACTGATGAAAACAATCCCCAAGGTATTGTCATAAACTCTAAATCTTGTTCCCAGAGCAATATGTGTTGCAGTCGATAGGAAGAGATCCATTGGAAGGAAGGCATTAAGGAATCCTTCATCATCCAACACGAGGTAAGTCAAAGACTAATTGGATCTAGAATTGGTACTGAATTTCATGACAAGGAACACTGGAGACATGCTGTAATGAACTGACACCAGGGAATGGCCGACAAAAAAGGTCAAGGAAACTGTAGAATGGTCGACAAAGGTTTAATCCTTGAACAGTAAGCACGACACAAAAGTGTCTTAGGAAGCTTTTGACACAAAAAAGGACCAATGAAACAAATCTGCAATGTAGGAGACATTGACAGATTCCCCATATAATTGGAAAAGAGACCAACTGGAGGAGTAAGAAACTATGAATCAGGATAAGGTCAAAATACTAGGACCCAACTATTGATAGACTCAAAATTGGTGCTTTGTTCAAGGAAACAAGACTTGCTGCCATGATGTAAAAAACATGTGAATGAACTTCCCTTCCCCTCTTTCTTGTAAATGTTTAACGAGTCCAAGAAAGCAAATTCGGGACCATCTTCATTTTTGGCAAGCTTGAAGAAAATAAAGAAGAATGCTTGATAAAGCACTAATTTGTGGATTTTATGAGCCCGAACTAGTACATGCTCGATGGTGTTTTCATAGTTTAGAGAGTCTAAAAACTCCAAAGAAGACTCCAGGGGGGTCCTTTTTCATACAATTTAGTCTCCTAAGGCCGAAAAAGTATAAAACAAACCAAAGAAGAACTCTCTTAACTTCCGAAGAAGAAAAGGTGCACCTTTTTCGTACTTAGTCAGGAAGGTCCGAAAAAGGTTAAATTACCACCTACCCAATGCTCCTTCAAAATCAACATATAGCCTGAGTTTTACGAGTGTGAAGGAAGGCAAGATCACTCAGAAAAATCCATTTGATTATGAGAAATGGGGCTTGCAACAATAAACTCGATGCTTTGTTCTTTAGGGTTTAACGAGCATGACCAAGACATAAAGTACACTCGAAATCTTTTTCATGTTTTGGTCCAGAGCACGAATAAGAGAAAACTAAGCTCATATCGGGGGTTCCTTTTCCGTAAGTTTAGTCCCTCAGGTCCGGAAAAGAGATAAACCTATGCTTGAGAATACTCTTCTCAATTAAAAAGAAAAGAGAGTGATCCTTTCTCGTATTATTCCACATGGTCCAAGAAAGAGATAACCTACCACCAATGTGGATGCCCATTCACATATTCTTAATGATCCTGAATGGACAAGTTTACTTGGTAGTCAAGTCTATTTTGAGGAGTCACACTTAGGCCTAAAGAAACTCAAAATATTTCCCGTGAAGTTTTAACGAGTCTGAAAAAGTCAACTCCCAGCCTCCTTACTGTTTTTAACGAGCTCGAAGGAGAGTAGAAAGAATGCTCTAAATGCGAGGAGACGAGTGTCATAGACAGGTGGAACTAGTTCCAAGCACAAGGAACAAACCTATGCATAATGCAAGGAAAGTGAGAAAGATAAGGACACTCGGGGATAGTCTCCTCAAGGTAAAGGGTGTTAATTTGCAAAGGCAAAATGATACAAGGCTTAGCGATGATGAGAACAAAGATGAGGGATTATACAATGAGATAAAAGCGTGGAATCCGGCATTAGGCTCATAAGCGTGAGCAAGGAACATGCAAATGCAATTACGACTTGAACAACAAGGCGAGGCCAGTAAATAGTTGTGGATCCAACTAAAAATCCTGTCTCCAAGAAACGACAACATCAGAATCATATTCAGAAGAAATGATCCGATGCGGGTCACTTTGGCAGAAACACATGTGACTTTGCTATCTTCTACAAAAGGTAAAGTCAAGGTAGAATCAACCGAAGAAAATTCTATAGAACCAAGGCTCAAGGGTTTATAATCTTCAATATCAACCTTAGAAGGAGAGAAAAGATCAATAAGGGAGATAGAGTTTGCAGGAACAAACTCAGTATCACAGGAGTTGAAAAATTCATAAGAAAAATCAAACTCATCAGGATCACTGACTTGCTTTTTGAAGGAAGAGTGAAAATACCCAACAAGACCAACACAAGAAGAAAGGTTAGGCCTACTAGGCAAATCAGGGTTAGAATTAGTCACAACTGAACCAACATCCAAAAGAGGGTCAAACTGTATCAAAGACTCTAGGTAGACTTCATCCGAAGGAAGGAGATCATCCGAGATAGGACACATGTCTAAACTTTCAATTGGATTGACAGAGTGGAGATTAGGCCCCACAGTTTGTATAGGATGACTCACCCAGTCAACTGCTGGGACCAAGTCCCGAGAAGGTAAGCATGAAAATAGAGGTTGCTTCTTAGTAGCAATTGAATGCAAAGGACAAGAGGCCACCTAGCTCACCTATGGCGGGGCAGTGTCTATAGAAACACTAGGAATCAATAAAGGAAAGACTTGGTCTCTAGTTGGGTTAGGAGACGGATTAATAGTGACAATTTATTCTCCATGATTAAAGTACATCACATGAAAGAATGTTAACACCACAGCTTGCATGGCATATACATAATCACATCCAAGGAGCATATTAAAGTCCAAGGGGTCTTCTATCACCATGAAGTCAACTAAGACGATCTTCCCACCCAAAGTAACAGGTGTTTGAGCAAGAATTCCCAAGGCTATACAAGTTCTTCTATCAAATGCCAGTAACTAACTAGCAATCGACACAAGGCTGGGAGACCCCATGCCTCGCCAAGCACGAGCAGGCAATATACTAACTGAGGCTCCTTCATCAACAATACAACAAGCAATCATATAGGGTTCAACTTTGACCTTTATCTGGAAAGGTTCATTGGAAGGAAGGCGCAGCTCAACTAGGCTATCCCAATCAAAGGAAGCAATCCGAGAGCTTGGTGGGGGTTTATCTGAAGCAAGTTCAGTGCCCGCTTGTTCAGTCACAGTTCTGAACTGGCAGTGAAGAAAATGTGACTAGTAGACACTTCACTCTCCAAAGGAAGAGTGGGATTGATCGATACTGGGATCGATTCAACCACTTCGTGAAAGTCACTCTCTGAAGGGAGAGTGGGATTGACCAAAGATGACATTGGTTCAATCACATTAGGATTACTCTCTGAAAGAAGAGTGGGATCGACCAAATCTGAGATTGGTTCAACCACTTGATCAACCAAAGTTTGAGAAGGTTGTTGAGAAACTATAGGTTGTTTAGGAGAAGGAAAATCTTGAGTCTCGGACCACACTCTTCGCACCTCTGCGATAGAAGGGCACAGGTGAGTAAGATGATCTCCCTCATATAGCATACAAGGGAACTTAAGTTTGCACTTCGAACAATTAGTTTTCTCAATGGTGTCAACATGACTAGTAGTGGTTGACTGTTTTCTCTCAACATGAGCTACAGAGGATGAGAGTTTTCCCCCAGCATGAACACCAGAGGCTGGGTGACTGGATCCAACCTGACTAAGAGAGGTTGGTTGTTGAAAAGCTTCAGAATGTTCAAAAACGGGATGACCATGAATCCAAACTCTTCACACCTCCATGATAGAAGGGAATTTATAAGTAAGGTGGTCTCCCTCACAAAGCTTATAAGGAAACTTGGGCTTTTGTTTTGAACATGTAGTCTTTTCAACAATGTCAACATGACTCGCAGTGGCTGACGAATTGTCTTCAGCATGAACCACAGAGGCTGAGAGATTACCCCCAGCATGACTTACAGAGGCTGAGAGACTGGATCCAACATGGCCTGCATAGGTTGGATGGGCACCACCAACATGAACAACAGAGGTTGAATGGTTAGGATCAACATGCTTTTCAGTAGTTGAGTGTGTGCCTCGAGCATGAACAACAGAGGCTGGGTGGATGGATCCAACCTGACATACAGAGGTTGGATGGGAAGGTTCAACTTGAACAACAGAGGTTGAACGGGTGCCCTCAGCATGAACTGCAGAGGCTGAGTCACTGGATCTGACATGACCTGAAAAGGTTGGAAGGATCCCACCATCATGATCAACAGATGCTGGATGGTGAAGATCAACTTGACTTGCAGAGGTTGAGTGCTTAGATCCAACATGGCCTGCAGAGGTTGGATGGGTGCCCCCAGCATGAACCATAGAGGCTGGGTGGTGAGGTTCAAATTAAATTGCAAAGGTTGAATAGGTGCCCCCTTGCTTATGTGCCTTCTTCCTATTCCTCCTTCTTTTACTCCTTTTAGACTGTCGGTTACTAGTATCAGTACTTTCACCGCATGAGGTAGAAGGAGGAGGAGAATCAACTACAGGTGAAGGGGAAGCAGTGTTTTGATGCCCTTGATATAAGGAGCTTACTTGAGAAGCATCAGGAGCATTCATGACAGTTGGAGTGGAAAACAACCACACTGGGAGCCCTAGGGTGAATCCAGGTAGATTCAGGGTGGCCATCAAGGGAACACCAACATTCCCCATGAGAGGAATAGTACAAGGAGTTCCCATCATGGGGATCTCTTGGTTGGTGTTCAAAGGGGTGCTAGCCATAGTTTCAAACAAGGAGACAAAGTTTGAGGTTGATAGGCAACCAAAATTACAAAGCACACACCTAAAGGCACACTAAGTACATACAAACCACACAACACTCACTAAAAATTCCTAAATCCAAATAGACAAACAGGTATAAGATATACTTTCTAGAAGAAAGCTGATAGACAGTTACTTGGCGTCCCTGTAGATGTTCTTAGTCACAAGCAGAGGAATCACCCACCACCCTCCCACACTTTCTACCGAGGTTACCTTCCAAGCCCGTCCAAGGTCAACTAGAAATAACCTTCCGGTGTACCTATGTATGAACCCTAGATGTCAAGAGACTAAAAGCTACCTTGGCTATACCAACAGTCTGGGGGGATAGTCACAAGCCGGACTCGTACGCATGGGTAGGGTAGCTGAGCCCGAAACTCTATCTAGGACAGAATCTGCAGATGCGTAAAAGTCCTGAGTTATGTTTTGACAAGGATTTGGAGGGTTATCTCCTCTGTCCAAGCCTCCATGCATCCTCGTGCTTAACTCCCGTTTGAGAGGAGCTTCGCAGATACAGTCGATAAAATCAAGGATTTAACTAGTGATTGGCCAACTATGTCTGAATTTAACACTTGTGGAGAGTTGAAACTCCCTAATCCACAAGTTTAGCCTGAGCTAGTTGGTGTATGACCCTATAAAATAAAAGTTACTAGTAATTTTTAAATTATATCGTTTATTTTAAGGGTTGTTTTTAGTCAGAGGATAAATGGCATGAAACTTATGTGGTGTTTTTACTCAAAGCTGAAACAAAATGACTAAGCAAAGAGATATGAAATGCAAAAAGAAAAAACTATTCTCTTTATTTTTTCAAATAGAAAACTTGAAAGCCACAAAAGAACAAATTCTTTTTCTTTTTATTTTTTCAAAAACAATGATATGCCATACAATCTAGACTAAAAACCTAATCTACATGCATATAAAGCAAACATGTGTTTTTGTCTTTTCATTTTATAAATGCAAAAGAAAAATCAGCCTATCAACTAATGCAAGAAAGTAATGAAAGCAAAGAAAAAATACAACTACTCTACTCCCCACAAACAAACCCTAGGTTTTCCTAAAGTTAGATATCAACCTCTCTTAAAAGGAAGGCTCACAAAGGTAAACAAGCCAACAAATTTGGAATGAAGAGACCGAGAAAAAAGACTGACATAAAAAAAGGTCAAGAAGTCCCAAGTATCAATCTAAACCTACAAATAAAGGTTGCTCAATACCTTGTCCAATAAGGTCAAGCCAAAGAAGGAGGTGGGGGGGAAAGCAGCACAAACAAGTATAGGTTCTTTTTAATTTTCTTTTATAAATGCAAAGAAACAAACCTACAAACAAAAGTATGCAGATAAAAAGAACAAAGCAAAAGGGACTTTTCTATACAACCACCAAACAAACTCTAGAATGCCCTAAAGTCAGTATAAACCCTACTTGGAAGGAAGGATTGTGTAAAAGACAAGTCAACTATTTTGGCATGGTGAAGTTAACCAACAGAAGAAGAAGGAAAACAACACCAACAAGCTTCTGAACTCAGACAAAGATCACTGACAAGGGCTGATCAGAAACATGAGCCAAAAATCATACCAAGCAAAGGAGGCAGGGGGAAAGAGCAAAGAACAAACCCTAATGCTATAAAAGGCTTACCACATAGATAAAGAACAAGAAAAAAAGATGACACTAACTCCCTAGAGTCATGCACCTACAGAGGACTCTAAAAGACCTACCCAACAACCCACAAACAGAAGAAAAATCACAAAAATGAGAAAAAACATTGTTTTAGGGGCATCTGCGGGTTGCACTACTGGCAGGTCGCGGGTCATACGCAGGTTGCTAATACAGCAAGTCGCGTATATAAGCATCCATGAGTTGTATAACAGGAAAGTCGCAGATCATACATGGGTTTACAATAGAGCAAGTCGCGTATGTCAAACCAGATACATGACTGTTCAGTCAAGCAAGTTGCGGATGGGTGGAAAAACTCCCAAACAGGTCAAAAACTACCTTAAGAAGGCAGGGGAGGTGTGCTATCAGACTTATAAGGTGTTCCCAAGTGGTAAGAAATACCTGAAACAATGCAAAATACTGAAAGGAATAAAAAGAAACCCCAAATAGACAAGGCTATCCCCAGTGGAGTCGCCAGTTCTGTTGTAAAGGAAAGTGTCCTATGGCTAGGGTTTAAGAGGCCATCAACATACTGGGGTTGAAAGAGAGATGCACAATGTTCAGCAAGCATATATAAGAAAATTTCAGAGATAAGAAAGGTCCACACCTGACTAACTGAAGGCTGGTTCAAGCTTTCTGTTCAATCCTCTTCTTGCTCCTCTCACTCCAAGAGACCTACAAAACAAGTTATACCTTCCTCAAACCATTATGACCACATATAAAGCAATGATAATCAAATAAACATGAAACAATGATCTGAATAACATCATCATATGATCATAAACAGAGATTCAATCACACATTAAACAATGATTTGGGAAGAAGAAGGACATCACATCTTTATTAATCTTGAAAACAAGTACAAGTATACCTTCTCTTCAAGTTAGGCACCTCACGAAACCTTGATTCGGTTCTGCTGCTTCTCTTCTCCAAGGAACTCAGCCTCCAAGCTCTGCAACACAAGGAGAATGCTTATAGGGCAAAGGTGTGGGCAAAGAGAGTCCCGATTCCTCCAGCATAACAATGCAGAAATTCAAGTCCCCTCTCATGGACCTCCCTACCTCTATTTATATGGTTAAGGAAGAGTTAGGGGTGAAGACAAAGTGGTTACAACTGAAGAAGTCTGTTGCATAACTACCAAAACTAACCAAAATTCAAAAGGCGTGTTTTTTGATATTTTAAAATGGAATCCGTGGGTTGCACAACTGGAAAGTCGTGGAAAAAAAAAGTATACACGGGTTGCTAGCACAAAAACTCATGGATAAGAGCAACTTTTTGCATTCACGGGTATGAAATAGAGCAACTCGCATATGATTCATGGGTATGCCTTAAGGAAAGTTGCGAATAGGAAAAAAACTCATTTTGAGGGTATTTCTGGGCATTTTCAGACTTTGGTGTCTTCTGGAAAGTTTTAGCTAATTGAAATACCTTTCCAACGGTATAGAGATGAGGTCAAACGGGGTTACATAAATAAATATATGGGTCCTCCAATATAAGTGTTTTTTCAGTGACTTTCAATGACTTTCATGAAGTGTCGTCATGGAAGTATCGACATGCGACGGAATCATGCGAAAGTGGTCACAGGCAGAGATGTGTCATTTTGAGCTATAACAGTATGGAGCAGTGTGGTAGGTGTTGCAACACCACAACAAAAGAAGCACATGGTTGGGAGGTTCTTGTTTCCTCGGTTAATGCCATCAAGTCATTTGGAAGCACTACAAAATTATGTTGTTTTCTACTTCATAGGATTTTTTGGTTCCTTTAAACCCATGTAGATCCTAGACCACGGTGATTAAGTTAATGAAGTATGTTTCTACAGTTGGAAATTGTAAGTAAATTTTCTTGGATTCTCTTCAAAATGGACAATAACTAGTTGTTTCCTCTGTTGGAGTCTAATGATTCCTTGCGTGCCAAAGTGGAGGAAGTTGTCCAAGTTCAAGATGTAACCTCAACATACCTAAGTTGGACATTAAGTGGCTCCAAAGAATGTATTAAACTGATAGATTTGTAGTTTAAACAACAATTTTTATAGTACTTTCATTCTGGAATTTTTAATGGACATAAATGGTTGAAACAGATTACCGGTACTTTCATTTTGGAATTTTTAATAGACATTTTTTTATTTGCTCAAATTTAGGACCTGTCCTATGGAAAAAGAAACATATTTTACACAATAAACTATGTAGTAAAAGTTATTGCTTAGTTTTCCATTAACATATTAAAATAAAATAATTATGAAGTGGTAGAAAAGGACATTACAACCAATCTGAAATGGCCATTCAGGTTTGAATTAAACATTTATTTTTTCCAATTTATATATATATATATTGATGTCATAGTAACCCACGAATGAATAAAAGTAATGAACTAATAATAATAAGATCTTCACATAGTTTGTAAAATATTGCCTTAGTTGTAAGATTTTGTGTGTGATGGAATCATGTACTAGATGGGAAGAATAGGAGAACAACTGTTCGGAGTATATTAGTACCGTTAACAGGTGAAATTACAAACTGTTACCTGGTAAGAAAATGAGGATTCTATATAATTAAAAAATGTTCAATTATGGTAAAAGGGTTATATGTTATAATCCTCTACAATTCTCCGCGTTTAAGAATTACACACACAATTTGATACAAATTGATGAAGAATCTAGGAATTTTCTATAAAATATAGAAAATCATAACAAAAGAAAGAATATGGTTTGAGAAGTTTAAAACCTAAAATATGTATAGCCATTAACTGTAATGAGGAGGAAAATTGGTTGGAATTTTGTAGGGAGGAAAATTGGATGCTGCAATAGATGCTCTTTCAAGTTTAGGGAAGCAGATGAGGCTTGCTGTTGATGTTTCTGGAACTAGGATGGTGGTAGTGGGGATAGTGCATATTTGTTATGAAGTGCATGCATGGAAGACACTAAGTGAGAAAATTAGTGTTCTATCCAAGAAAAGAGGACAACTGAAGCATGTATACAATCCATGCTTTCTTTTTGGTAATAATGTTGTATGAACGAAATTTCAAAAACAGAAAACATAGGTCTTTATTTCAAAAACAGAAAACAAAGGTATTTTATTTAAAAAACAGAAAACATAGGTATTTTATTTAAAAAAATAGAAAACATAGGTATTTATTTAAAAAACAGAAAACATAGGTCTTTTATTTAAAAAACAGAAAAATAGGTCTTTTATTTCAAAAACAAAAAACATATCTAGATTGTCATGCATTAGAAACTGTGACAGGTTGAGTTCCGAAAGAAGACAATCCACTTACCTCAACCACAATGCAGACGAAGGGCCGAGATGCGCCACGACTGCGCACACGAGGGGAAAAGAAGCTCCACCACCAGTAGACGAGGGGATGAGAAGCTCCACCACCACACGCAGACGAGGGGAAGAATCCTCCACCATTGCGTAGAAAATAGGCGGAGAAAAAGACAACACCACGTAGACAACAAGACACAACATAGGAGGGGCCCATAAGCTCCACAAAAGCATAGACGAGGTGTCGAAGCCTCCACCACCGTGAAGAAAATAGGCCAAGAAAGCATTCCTGAACAAAATACCACCACCATGATGCACCATCGCATAGACAATCACCTCTCAAAAAGATGCACCACCTTGCGACAGGACGCAATAGAAAACCACCTCGCAATACGACGCAACAGAGAACCATGTTATAACAGGATGCACCTTGCAAACGACAACAAACGACAATAGGGACTAAAGAATCGAATCCTCCACCACCACCATGTAGAAAATGCACCGGAGAACCAACGAAAGCATAAAAGAACAACTGAACTAACGACAACAGAGACAGAGAACCGAAGCCTCCACCACCACCACGCATGAGAGAACCGACGAAAATAGAGACATAGAATTGAATCAACGACAGTAGAGACAGAGAATTGAAGTCTTGACCACCACAAAAGGCTGGAGCACAGATGACAATAGCCTCCACCACCTCGCAAACTGACAACAGAGACAGAGAACTAACAAAAATTCAACACAAACGACAAAATCAAATACAACTGTGTTCGGTTATTTCATATATGACATTTTTTTGGTCGAACAATTGTTCGGCCGAAAACTATTTGCCGGACATTATTTTCCTGGATATCCTTACAAAGCGTGCATAACAAGGTTCTCCCTTAACTTTGAGGCTTGGTTGAAACATGTTTTCGGCCAAAAGTTACTTACATAGTTTCAGCCGAAAAATAAATTAGTTCCGTCGAAAAACGAAAAATAGTTTGGCCGAACGAATTCAGAATACAGATTCCGAAAGCTGCTTCACACAGAATAGACACCAAGATTCATGATTTCACCCTTTAATAATTCTTTTATTGAATACTTCACATATTCCTACACATTACAAATCTCATCCAATTTTGAGATATAAATGAAAATATGTCAATTTTCTAATCACAAATTCTCTCAAAATACATAAAATAAATGATTTGGAAAATACTAGAGCTAAACCCATATTTAATTATGAAAATGGTATTAATGAATGGTCTATAGCGTGATGGAATATTGTTAATATGAAAAATGGTGGAAGGAAAATAGGATACAAGTACGATATTTTGGAATCCAAACAACTGCTATTTTAATTTATTATTATTTTTCTTTCTAAAAATTAACGAACTTATTCTTCACATCCATGAGTGAGTTCATACTTTAACTCCCTCATATTTTACTCTCCCCTCTTTTTACCAAGACAAACATCGGACCATGGAGGGTATGGGTAGTCTCTACCTTATTTCAAGCAATAAAAAATGACAGAGAGTGAATCTATTTCAATGAAAAAAATCTTATAATAATCAATTTATTTGAGAAAAACCACTATTATAAACATGATTATTGTTAATGGGAAAAAGTTTAAAGTTTTACTAGAGGCTTTTTTTTATCAATTTTTTCAACCTTCTAAAACCAAAAACCTTCATTAAGTAGAGTTTTATTTCTAATGGTGCTTTCTCCAAAGAAAATGATTATACTACTAGAAACAAATTTTCCCAAATTTAATTCAATTTCTCTCATTTAATTAATATATTCAACCATAATTTAATTAATACCATGCTAATTATTAAAGTTAATTTAACATTATAAAAATAAAATAATATCAAATTGGTAATACAAAAATGAACTTTCATGGTTTTCCAAATGAAATAGGACATTGAAAGAATACTAAAACAACACCATTGAATAAAACCACTTTTCCTTGTTCTAATTCTAAAATGAAGAATAACAAGTACTTTATGTTAGATTGTTTGTGTTTGTTTACGTTAAACCTTAATTTGAAAGTATTCTAAATTTTATTGATCTTCTCCAATTGTCAACTCATCCAAATTATGAAAAATCAGAAAAGATTCTATTTGATCATTTTGATTTTAGAAGCTTATTATTGATAAACTACAAAACTTTCCTATTAAAGCAACAAAAAAAGAATTTTGACTACATATACAAATTCATGTTTTATGTTTTCAAAAATTAAATTTCGACATGGTAAATATTAGTATGATATAATATTAATATACTTTTCATATCTTATTTCAAACTTGTGTGTGTATGATGGTAGTTAAGATCCACTAAAGCTAAGTTTAATATATCTCATTTTAAGAAGGAAAGATAAAGAATTACTTGGCTTTCATTAAAATTTTATTTTTTTAGATACAAATAAGAAGGGTTGGACTTTCAAATTACAATATATTTCATGAGTTAAAAGTTTAGGAATGTTAATACTTTAAAAAACATTTTGAAATTGAGATCTAACATGGATGTGCATAAGGCATTCTAAGAGAAAGTCATTCTTCCCATGAAATTAGAAATAGTTTTGACATTTTGGATGTCTTTATAGAATCTTAATTTTCTCATATCTTCTAAGTTTTCAAGGCTCAATATTTTTTCATTAAATTAAGATGTAATGATATTTTTAATAAGTAACCACTTATTCGATGACCCAATAATTTAGATATAATAATATTTCTAGTAAGTGACCCATTTTAATTAATCCAATTTTTTATATTTTTATGTTAGTCATAAATAATAAACCAAGTGATTCAGAAAGTGTGATGGATAAAAGTAAACAAATTTAAATTTATATAAAAATAATATATAAATAAACTAGTACATAAAAATTTACATTTTATATATATTGAACCAAAACAAGCATGAAATCATTACCAACAATAACATATAGTATGGTTTAACATATTGAGAAAAAGGTAAATATGGTAGTAGAATATCATTTAAAATTTTTATGACTAATATCTATATTTATATATTTATTTAAAAATACTAATTTTTATAAGTTTACTTTGCATTATTATTTTCAATATTATAATTGAGTAAATAGAGATTTGTATTATCTTCTTAATATTTTAGTTTTATATTGGTAATTGAAATATTTGATTTACCATGATAAATTTGAAAACATAATATGGTCGGAAAAATTCCAATTTATGTAAATTTATCCTACGCTAAGACATTCCACATATTGTTTAGTGTATAAATATAAATATAAAAGGATAAGAAAAAAACTTCTTGAACATGAATATTTTTACGACTAAAAGTACAATATTTAATTTTAATTTTGGTGATGAAAAAGAACATAAACATAATATATAATAATTTAAGATTATGTACATAGTTTAGATGCATTGATTAACTATATTGTGTATTTTAGATTAATCTATTAGTTATGTGGGTTGTAGGTTAGAAAATTACTTTCAGTTATCTCCTCCTTCTTGGCCTTAAAAAGGGACTTGAGTGGTTGAAGCATGATGTTGGGTTTGCACGTCATGACACCAACACTTTTAGCTCCCAAGTGGAGCTATCTTCCACGATTGTAAATTTCTCTTTCATGCTACTTTTAAGAATGATCGAACTATGAAATGTTGCTCCATTGGTTCTTGGATTGTGATAATTACCATCATTTGAGGATGATCAAGCTGTGAATTGTAGGAAAATCTTCTGCTTCATTGCTTCATGGTTTGTGATAATTACCATCATTCCAAGGAATTTGAACAAGATATCATTCTTTTCAAGGAATCTGAACAAGATATCATTCTTTGATTTGTGAATAAGCGGTGAATAATTCCGTTGAATTTTGGCAATCGAGTTTATTTAGGATAAAAAAGTATATGCAATTAACATACAAAATTAATAGCTAGATTCTCATGTTTGAATCAATTTTACTCAACAAAATCTCTCTTATATCACACAAATAAAAACACAAATTCAATTGTGGAATGCATCACCATGTCACCAATTTGTTTCATTAGAAAGACAATGATTACACTATAACATGCATAAAGTATGACCATTGTTTAAGAGTAGAGGTAGCCCATATCATCACAATGACTCAATGATTTGATACCAAAGAATGTTCATCATTTAGATTGGTGTTACATCGGATTGAATTAATTTATTCTAAAGTGAAATAATTAAGATTCAAATGTACTAAAAATGGAAACAATCAAATCCTTTCGATAGAGTAACAAGTCTCACCTTGTGGTTCTTTTGCTTTAGTCCTTCTTTAAAATTAAACATTGAAATGGCATTTGCTTTTGATACCATCTTTTCTACATCAACCCACTTGTTAGGACCTTTCACTTGAGCCTTCCGCATTCTCATCAAGTGACTAAAAGAATATGTTGTTGGGAAAACACTTCTACAGTCACCAATAAACTTGCCTAAAGATTCCAAAAGTATTTGGAAACTTTGCTGACTGTCAGTTGGGAGTTCCAACGTAGCAAGATCATCCCTCAATTTTTTATGGTGGGTTGTGCATTGTTCAAGGGTGACAATAACAATATCAGTTTCCAAATGAAGAGCATCAGAAATATATGAAGGATAAATGGTCGTGGGATGACAACCATGTCCTTGTTCGACAATATCCCTTCGCCGAACTTGACCCTTTCATTGAGCATTTGCATGACCTTTCTCTTGGTCCCTTGCAACATCCTCAACATCTCCACCTCTTGCATCGTCACCCTCATCTTATCCAAATGCATCACCCTCACTTTCTAAAAGTGCATCATCACCCTCAACCTCTCTGAATGCATCACCCTAACCCTCAGCAAAACCAATATCCTCTACATTTACACATGTGATCATGTGTAATTTAGTATATAAATACGCAACACATGTACAAATTAGTATTTTTTCTAAATAAATTATATATATATATTACCAATAAAATGTGGTTGGTCTATTGGTTGTCCTCTAAAATGATGAACAAGATAGGGAAAACAGTCACGAGATGACGAATCAAAAAATCAACAAGACACAAATGTCTGCCCACTCTCACGGGACAATATATTACGTCGTATCTCTATAAAGAAAAATGCTAACGAAACTTAGTAAAATCAATGAACAAGACTTAAAACAAATATAAATATGCATGCATACTCAAAATTTTGCATGTGCATATATTTCAAACACATACCAATTGTGTCTCAATATAATACGCTAGAATCTCTAGATGATTCAGACCATATTTGAGAGCGAACATTTGAAGGTATTTCAATAGATGTAGCTGTGGTATTAGGTGTCCTTGTCTCAGATGTCTGTGTACATCTTCGACTCAAAAAATGAATGACTGCCTCGTCTCGATCCATATCTACTATATATCTACTATAAACATCAAAACAATCATCAATGAATTGATTTGTAGTTTAGCCCATAGAAAGATTTAGAGGACAGGGAAAAAACAATTGAATATATTTATTCTGTGCCCCCCTTTCTAATATGAATTTGTGTTGTTCCCACCGATATCCCCCTTTCTTTATCCTGAACAAGCTTTTCCTCATCCCGAACAAGTATCACTCTTATTATGCTCTTTTCCATAGTGGTCATGTTTGACATAGCCATGGCTAATAAAATCGATTATGACCATGAGAGATTGAGGAAATTACAAATATTTTGGGATTCATTAAATACTAAATAATTATTATATGCAATCCTATGAAGGACAACAATCCTCCTTTAAGTAGGATTGAAGGATCAAAATGCCTCCTTCGCATGGGCCTGGCATATTTGGATTGAGTTTCAAGGTTATATTGTTAACTTTTCTAGCAAGTGTCCATATTTTGTTAACTTTTCTAGTAAGTGTCCATATTTTATGGAATGTTGTGGTGAATCAAGGTCCTTGGTATCATTGGTATCTTGGGGCTGCAAGATACACACCTAATGGTAGACCTCACCAAATGAACATCATGACAAATAATTCAGTCACCAAGGCTGATTTTGCATCCCAAACTAGAGTGAATGCGTCTCCCTATATTTCCATAGCAAGTTCTATAGAAGAAAAAAATCAAACATAGGAAGTATGGATTAGTGTGGCAGGTGTTGCAACACCACAACAAGAGAAGGACATGGTTGGGAGGTTCTTGTTTCCTCTGTCAATGCCATCAAGTCATTTGGAAGCATTATAAAATTATGTTGTTTTCTACTTCATAGGATTTTTTGGTTCCTTTAAACCCATGTAGAACCTAGAACATGATGGTTAAGTTAAGGAAGTATGTTTCTATAGTTGGAAATTGTAGGTAAATTTGCTTGGATTCTCTTCGAAATGGATAATAATGAGTTGTTTCCTCTGTTGGAGTCTAATAATTCCTTACCTGCCAAAGTGGCGGAAGTTGTCCAAGTTCAAGATGTAACCTCAAGATACCTAAGTTGGACATTAAGTGGCTCCAAAGAATGTATTCAACTCATATATTTGTAGTTTAAAAAACAATTTTTATAGTACTTTGATTATAGAATTTTTAATGGACATAAATGGTTGAAACAGATTACCCGTACTTTCATTTTGGAATTTTTAATAGACATTTTTTTTATTTTCTCAAATTTAGGACCTGTCCTATGGCAAAAGAAACAGATTTTGCACAATAAACTATGCAGTAAAAGTTACTGCTTAGTTTTCCATTAACATATTAAAATAAAATAATTATGAAGTGGAAGAAAAGGATATTACAACCAATCTGAAATGGCCATTCAGGTTTGAATTAAACATTTAGTTTTTCCAATATATATATATATATATATATATATATATATATATAGATATTTTGATGTCACAGTAACCCACGGATGAATAAAAGTAATGAACTAATAATAATAAGATCATCACATAGTTTGTAAAATATTGCCTTAGTTGTAAGATTTTGTGTGTGATGGAATCATGTACTAGATGGGAAGAATAGGAGAGAAACTGTTTGGAGTATATTAGTAGCATTAACAGGTGAACTTACAAACTGTTACCTGGTAAGAAAATGAGGATTCTATATAATTAAAAAATGTTCAATTATGGTAAAAGGGTTATATGTTATAGTCCTCTACAATTCTCCGCATTTTAGAATTACACACACAATTTGATACAAATTGATGAAGAATCTAGGAATTTTCTATAAAAGATAGAAAAGCATAAGAAAAGAAAGAATATGGTTCAAGAAATTTAAAACCTAAAATATTTATAGCCATTAACTGTAATGAGGAGGAAAATTGGTTGGAATTTTGCAGGGAGGAAAATTGGATGCTGCAATAGATGCTCTTTCAAGTTTAGGGAAGCAGATGAGGCTTGTTGTTGATGTTTCTGGAACTAGGATGGTGGTAGTGGGGATAGTGCATATTTGTTATGAAGTGCGTGCATGGAAGACACTAAGTGAGAAAAGTAGTGTTCTATCCAAGAAAAGAGGACAATTGAAGCATGTATACAATCCATGCTTTCTTTTTGGTAATATTGTTGTATGAACGAATATTCAAAAACAGAAAACATAGGTCTTTATTTCAAAAAAAGAAAACAAAGGTATTTTATTCAAAAAACAAAAAACATAGGTCTTTTATTTAAAAAAATAGAAAACATATGTATTTATTTAAAAAATAGAAAACATAGGTCTTTTATTTAAAAAATAGAAAAAATAGGTCTTTTATTTCGAAAACAAAAAACATATCTAGATTGTTATGCATTAGAAACTATGACAGGTTGAGTTCCGAAAGAAGACAATCCACTTACCTCAAGCAAAATGTAGACAAAGGGCCGAGACGCTCCACGACCGTGCACACGAGGGGCCAAGAAGCTCCACCACCCGTAGACGAGGGGATGAGAAGCTCCACCACCACACGTAGATGAGGGGAAGAATCCTCCACCATTTCTCAGAAAATAGGCCGAGAAAAAGACAAAACCACGTAGACGACAAGACACAATAGAGGAGGGGCCCAGAAGCTCCACAAAAGCGCAGACGAGGGGTCGAAGCCTCCACCACCGTGCAAAAAACAGGCCGAGAAAGCGTTCCTAAAAAAAATACCACCACCATCATGCACCACCACATAGGCAATCACCTCTCAACAAGATGCACCACCTCACGACAGGACGCAATAGAAAACCACCTCGCAATAGGACGTAACAGAGAACCACCTTGCAACAGGATGCACCTCGCAAACGACAACAAATGACAATAGGGACTAAAGAACCAAATCCTCCACCACCACCACGCAAACAACGCACTAGAGAACCAACTAAAGCATAAAAAAAGATCCGAACCGACGACAACAGAGATAGAGAACCGAAGCCTCCACCACCATCACGCATGAGAGAATTGATGAAAACAGAGACATAGAGTTGAATAAACGACAATAGAGAGATAGAATTGAAGTCTTGACCACCATGAGGGTTTGGAGGACAGTCGACAATAGCCTCCACCACTTCGCAAACTGACAACAGAGACAGAGAACTGACAAAAATTCAACACAAACGACAAAATCAAATACAACTATGTTCGGTTATTTCATATATGACATTTTTTTGGTCGAACAATTGTTCGGCCGAAAACTATTTGCCAGACATTATTTTCCTAGCTATCCTTACAAAGCGTGCATAACAAGGTTCTCCTTTAACTTTAAGGTTTGGTTGAAACATGTTTTCGGCCAAAAGTTACTTACATAGTTTCGGCCAAAAAATAAATTAGTTCGGTCGAAAAATGAAAAATAGTTTGGCCAAACGAATTCAGAATACAGATTCCGAAAGCCGATTCACACAGAATAGACACCAAGATTCATGATTTCACCCTTTAATAATTCTTTTGTTGAATACTTCACATATTCCTACACATTACAAAGCTCATCCAATTTTGAGATATAAATGAAAATATGTCAATTTTCTAATCACAAATTCTCTCAAAATACATAAAATAAATGATTTGGAAAATAATAGAGCTAAACCCATATTTAATTATGAAAATGGTATTAATGAATGGTCTATAGCGTGATGGAATATTGTTAATATGAAAAATGGTGGAAGGAAAATAGGATAAAAGTACGATATTTTGGAATCCAAACAATTGCTATTTTAATTTATTATTATTTTTCTTTCTAAAAATTAATGAACTTATTCTTCACATCCATGAGTGAGTTCATACTTTAACTCCCTCATCTTTTATTCTCCCCTCTTTTTACCAACACAAACATCGAACCATCGAGGGTATGGGTAGTCTCTACCTTATTTCAAGCAATAAAAAATGATAGAGTGAATCTATTTCAATGAAAAAAATCTTATAATAATCAATTTATTTGAGAAAAACCACTATTATAAACTTCATTATTGTTAATGGGAAAAAGTTTAAAGTTTTAGTAGAGGCTTTTTTTATCAAATTTTTCAACCTTCTAAAACCAAAAACCTTCATTAAGTGGAGTTTTCTTTATAATGGTGCTTTCTCAAAAGAAAATGATCATACTACTAGAAACACAATTTCCCAAATTTAATTTAATTTCTCTCATTTAATTTATATACTCATCCATAATTTAATTAATACCATGCTAATTATTAAAGTTAATTTAACATTATAAAAATAAAATAATATCAAAATTGGTAAAACAAAAATGAACTTTCATGGTTTTCCAAATGAAATAGGACATTGAAAGAATACTAAAACAACACCATTGAATAAAACCACTTTTCCTTGTTGTAATTCTAAAATGGAGAACAACAAGTACTTTATGTTAGATTGTTTGTGTTTCTTTACGTTAAACCTTAATTTGAAAGTATTCTAAATTTTAATGATCTTCTCCAATTGTCAACTCATCGAAATTATGAAAAATCAGAAAAGCTTTTATTTGATCATTTTGATTTTAGAAGCTTATTATTGATAAACTACTAAATCTTCCTATTAAAACAACAAAAAAGGATTTTGACTACATATACAAATTCATGTTTTATGTTTTCTAAAATTAAATTTTCACATGGTAAATATTAGTATGATATAATATCAATATACTTTTCATATCTTATTTCAATATTGTGTGTGTATGATGGTAGTTAAGATCCACTAAAGCTAACTTTAAGATATCTCATTTTAAGAAAGAAAGATAAAGAATTACTTGGTTTTCATTAAAATTTTATTTTTTAGATACAAATAAGAAGAGTTGCGCTTTCAAATTACAATATATTTCATGAGTTAAAAGTTTAGGAATGTTACTACTTTAGAAAACATTTTGAAATTGAGATCTAACATGGATGTGCATAAGGCATTCTAAGAGAAAGTAATTCTTCCCATGAAATTAGAAATAGTTCTGACTTTTTGGATGTCTTTATAGAATCTTAATTTTCTCATATGTTCTAAGTTTTCAAGGCTCAATAATTTTTCATTAAATTAATATGTAATGATATTTTTAATAAGTAAGCACTTGTTTTTTCTCCCTCAGAGGATTGCTCCACTCCAATAAAAAATATCTCCTCTCCTGGATAGATCAATAATGCTATTTCTTTATTTGGGGAGGTGGCAGATATTGATCTGGCATTGATTGACTCAGTAATTAGTAGTAGGAAAGCTAATTCGACCTCGGAAATCATTCCTTCCAGTATTACTCATAGGGAGTCTGTCCTATTGGCTCCCCCATTGATTGATTCATTGTTAAAGGAGTCTTCCCCCTCAGCCATTGCTCTCTGTCCTCCTTCAGCCCCAACTCACTCTGCTGATGCTAATGATGCTCTCTTAAAAATAGTTCCTTCCTCTTCCCCTTCGATTATTGTTCCACCCATCCCTCTATTTTTTGAGGCTGATTTCCCTCCCCTTTCTGCTTCTGGTCAGGCTAGACCCCATTTTTTAGGTTCTTCTCCTTGTAGCCCTGCAGCTTCTCCATCCTTTGCAGATCCCTCTTTGCAAAAGTATTTAATGATTTTCTCAAACAAGATGCCACTTTCCCCTTTGGTTCTCCCACTGGACTCAATTCATTTTGAGAATGTTACTATCAGGAGGAAGAAAAAGTCTACTAAGCCCCCTCTCGATTCTTCTGATTCAGTCCAGGCCCCTTATACCCCTCTTTCCGAGAGATTAAAAGTAGCAGAACATCCTCACCCTTCTCCTTCTCATCGGGTCCTTAGAGCTTCGACCCCTGATTCAGTGGGTTCATAATGCGTATCCTCTCTATGAATGTTCGTGGCTTGGGGGGTCTGGCCAAACAAAAAAACCTCTGACATTTGTTGTTAGCTCTCTCTCCTGATGTGGTTCTATTTCAGGAAACTATGTCAAGTCCTTATCGTGCTTTATTTTCCTTTTCTAAACTCTGCCCAGGCTGGGAGTTTTGTGCCCTTAGCTCTAATTGACTTTCTAGAGGCATTCTTTTTGGATGGAATCCAAAATTTATAAAATGAAAAGCGTTTCATACTGCTGCTGGTATTCTGCTTAATGCTTCGATTTGGGGATCTTCCCTCAATCTCTCTATCTTAAATTGTTATGGTCCTTACCTCAATCGGGACTCCTTCTAGAATGCTGTGGCTTCGGGTGGTCTTCTTTCTCTCCCTAATCTTATTCTAGCCGAAGATATTAATCTGACACTCAATGCCACCGAGATTTGGGGCTCCAAAGTGCAGCCTGACTCTCTGGGTCCTTTTTATCTAATATTTTCTCTGAACATCATTTGGTAGATTTGGATCCCTCCTGTGCTGGTCCTACCCGAAGGAATGGAAGGAGCGGGGAAGATGGCATCTCAAAAAGATTAGATCGATTTTTAATTTCAGAACAGCTCGTCAGATTGCTTCAAAGGTATCGAGTTTGGGGTCACAGATGTGGGATTTCTGATCATTTCCCTGTGGTTTTTGAATGGAATGATATTCATAGTCACTGTGCCTATCCCTTTAAATTTAACCATTCTTGGTTAGACAATGAAGATTTTATTCATATGGTACGTTCTGAATGGCCCCGTATACTGCCAAATCCCTCTTTGGATGCTATGAAGAATCTTCATAGTAGATTGAAATCTCTGAAGGAGAAAGTAAAATCTTGGACTAAAATAGAAACTTTAAAGATGAAAGAGAACTCTGCTATTTTGGAAAAGGAGATAAACTCCATTCTACTTTCCTCCCATTCAGCAATCTTAAATCAAGAACAACAGCAAAAATTGAATTCTCTTAAAAAATACCTCCAAAAAATGGTTGATCATGAAATTAATTCAACCAGACTTCAAAGCAGAATTACTTGGGCTCAAAAAGGGGATGCCAATACTAAGTTTTTTCACAGTGTAGCCTTAGCTTGCAAAAATCACAAGGCAATTTGGAGTCTGCAAGATGATATGGGAAATTGGGTTACTGAGGATAAAAGTCTGAAAGATCTTGCTGTTAGTCATTTTAAGTCCTTATTTGAAGATGATCACTTGACCAATTTGGAAGCTCAACTCAAGGTTATCCGTCTCTTTCCATCCTTTATCAGTCCAGAAAATATTTCAGCCTTTACTAGCCCTGTCTCTTTAATGGAAGTTGAAAAGGCTTTAAAACTCTTTAAAAAAGATAAGGCTCCTAGCCCGGATGGATGGCCGGTGGAGTTCTATCTTACTTTTTTTGATCTTTTGGGCCCTCTTCTTGTTGAAATGGTGGAATCTTCCACATTATCAGGTAGAGTGTCGCCTGCTCTCAACTCTACTTTCCTGGCTCTCATTCCTAAGACTAATTTGCCTTCCTCCTTTGTAGACTTTCGATCCATTTCCTTGTGTAACCTCTATTATAAACTCATATCTAAAGTTGCGGCTATGAGGCTTAAGCCATTCCTTGATGAAGCTATTTCTCCTCAACAATTTGGTTTTTAAAAAAATCGCCAAATCCTTGAACCCATTGCTATTTCCCAAGAGGTTCTCCATTCGGTCAACTCCAGAAAAAGAAATGCTCTTATTCTCAAATTGGACTTAACTAAAGCATTTGACAAATTTAATTGGACTTTCATTCGTCTTATTCTCATTCAAATTGGGGTTCCCCTTGTTGGGGTAAGTTGGATTATGGGATGCGTTTCTTCAGCCAACTTTGCTGTGTTAGTAAATGGCTCTCCATCCCCCTTTTTTTCTTCCTCTCGGGGAATCAGGCAGGGGTGCCCTCTATCCCCCCTCTTATTTATTCTGGTCATTGAAGGGCTAAGCCTATTGATTGAATATGCTAAACGAAATGGGAAGATTAAAGGCATCAAAATTTCACATCATCTCTCTCTTACTTATTTACTTTTTGTAGATGATGTGATCCTATTTGGCTTGGGTATTATTGAGGAATGGTTAGCTTACAAAGCCATTCTTGATTCTTTCTATGAGGCCTCAGGTATGTGCATTAATGTGAACAAGTCAAGTTTTTTGCATAATGAATTAAGTCTGGATACCATCCATAGTATTACTAATATTCTCCCTTTCAAAGTGGATGAGATTTGAAAGGGATTTGGTTACCTTGGCTACTCTCTTAAGCCATCAGGTTACTTGATAAAGGATTGGCTCTGGCTGGTATCTAAGATTGAAAAAAAAAATTCCCATTGGACAAATAGACTCCTGTCAATGGGAGGCAGACTTATACTCATTCGTTCTATTTTATCAAGCATGCCAGTTTATTGGATGGATTTGGTCCCGATCCCATCCTCTATTTTAGAAAATCTCAGAAGGATGATCTTTTCTTTTCTATGGGGCTCTTCATCAAAGACTAAAAAATTTCATCTTATGGATTGGCATCTTTTGGCTCATCCCACTTCTCATGGAGGATGGGGAATTAAGCATCTTCCTAGTTTTAGTCTTTCCTTGAGGATGAAAAGCTTTTGGTTAGCCATTAATAGCAAGGGTATCTGGAACTCTCTCATTGCTGTTAAATATCTGAAAAATAAACCTCTTCATATTTGGTTTAAAGATAAGAACTTCATTAAACATAATGCCTCAATTATTTGGAGAGGATTCATCTCCACTTTATCCTGGATTGGCAGAGGCATCATTTGGAAAGTGGGGAATGGAGAGTTCATTAGTTTGGGTGCAGATCCTATCATTGGTATGGGTTCTTCTTTTATTCTGCCAAAAGATTTAAGGGACTATTTAGAATACTATGGTATCGGTTCCCTTGCCCAAGCTTGCAATCAATCTTCTCTCTCCGCTGGTTATTGGTTCTCTCTGAAGATCTTGATCTCTTTGGTGAGTGGAAAATAGCTTGGGACAATTATACTAGAGGACTGGAATTTGGCCGTATTCGTCTCAATAATCAAATTGATACTTTTTTATGGACTCATAATAAGTATACAGGTCCTCTTAGTGTTGTTGAAGGTTATAAATGCATAATTTCTGATCTATGTACAGAAATTAATGATTCAGTTCTCAAAATCCTATGGACCCTGAAATTACCTCTGAAAATAAAATGTTTTATTTGGCTAATTCTTAAAGGAAAGATATTAACCTCGGATCAATTACAAAGAAGAGGATATTTGGGGCCCAGTAGATGTGTTCTCTGTGAAAATAATCTGGAAGATATCCATCATTTATTTTTCTGCTGTCCCTTCTCTGTCAGTATTTTCAAATATTTTGCTGGAAAATTCTCGTGCTCCTTCCGAGTATTTAGCTCTGTCCACTCCTTTTTGGACCATTGGTTTTCCTATTCTGAGCAATCAGCCCCTTTCAGATACATTCCGATGTTCATTCTTTGGGGAATTTGGCTTCTTAGGAATCATTGTTTATTTGAAAACAAAAAACCATCTTTCTCAGCTCTAATTTCCAGGATTGAAGGATTTTCCTTTTCCTACCTTGTCCCAATTTTTTCTCATAAATCTTGTAATCCTCGTCCTTCCCTTTTAAAAAGATTTCCATGTGGATTCTTTGACGGTGCTGCTGCAGAAAATATTGGAGGTGCAGGTTTTGTGATTTACATCAATGACTCTCACTTCTTCCATTTTTCTATGGGATGTGGTAGTAGCACGAATACCAGAGAAGAATTATTAGCTATTTGGGCTCTTCTTAGAGTCGGTTTAATGATGGGCATTCCTTTACAGTTGATTTATGGTGATTCCATGATTATTATTTCTTGGTTAAACAATATTTCAGCACTTGATGTTCCATCACTGATGCATTGGTGTTCCAACATAAGATATTTGATTCAATTGGCCCCTTCAGTGACCTTTAAACATACTTTTCGTGAGCATAATGCACTGGGAGATGAACTTTCAAAAAAAGCTTCGCTATTGGATATGGGATTTGTTTATTTTTTAGAAACATTGGATTGTATGGTTATTTCCCATGGCAGTTTGGAACTATTTTAGTAAATTCTGATTTTTCTACATTCAGTTTTTGTCCAGCAGATGAGGGTGTACTTCTTATTGTTCTGTTTGAGTCCAATCTGCCAGCCTGTTTTTGCTCTAAAATGTATGTTTAAAGTTCTCTTCAGATATTATTAGTATTTCTGACCTAATCATTCAGGGATGATGAGGAAAGTCTGCTATGTTCAGACTTTGTTTCTTGATTTTCTGCTCTGCATATGTCTTATCTCATGCAGGAGATGGATCTGTTT
>LPNX011155419.1:0-86686 GCA_001517045.1 Pseudotsuga menziesii
TTGCTCACATTTAACACTTTTTAACATAATATATATTTCCAACTCAAATAAATTGTCTTTTAATAAATATTTTAGTGATGAATTCATGTCACGTTAACTTTAAAAAAAAAAATCCCTATGGAGTCTCATTATTGTTTTATTAGATGGAAAGTTTTTTTTATTTTTAACAATGATATGGTTTAATATTTATGATTTTAATAATTTAATTCAAGTTTCTTTCATAGCATGACGAATCTCTTATTTTGAGATAATTTTGTCACAAGGATTAAATGGCCATGTTAAACAATAAGAGAAGGTTGACACATGCTAGTTTGCTTATTAAATGTGCTTCTTTCTTTACCTCGTAATCATAAACCAGATTACGTAACTCCCTTCATTGAGGTTCTGCTTTTGCCATTTCATACGTCAAGCCAAAATTATATATTTGATTGAATGCTAAATTCACACGGATTTGGTATTTAATATAGCTCTCCGTGCATGTAGTGAAGTTAGCCTAAAAATAACCGGTCCACTAAAACATGGGATCATGCCCGAGATTGCAGCCTTCATACAGATTGCCAGTTAAGATATCTCAAAGTTATCGCGTTTGAGATTTCCGCTGTTATTAGATCAAGAAAATCAAGCCACGAATTTAGGAGAAAGAATAGTAATAACGGGTATAAGAGCAATCGAATTTATTGCCATGTGGATTTTTCTGTTCTGAAATAATTAATTTCCATTTTAAATACATATCACCAAAGAATAACATTTCATCAAATTTTTTTATAAAGATTGGTAAGGAAAACAATGCAAGCTTAATTTAAACTTGCTTTTAGCGTCATTATGGAAAATTACGAAGATCGTGAAAGCATTGAGCAAAGGATGAAGTAGGTAAAATGTTGAGATTATGCCACGAAAAGTTCATCTTTCTTGACCAGCTATAAGATGAAGAGATCGATCTATTATGCGGCCATCTAGGATGACTCAATTTTGATCTAAATTATTGCACAGAACTAGGAGCCTTCGCTAAATTTTACCAGCTCGTTTTTACCAGTTCATCGCTTTTATATAAATAAAGGGAGTAACATCAATATTGTTGGGTTTTTTCTTACGTTGATTTCTTTTATATTCAAGTATATCTCTCTCGATATGATTGACGTATTTACTAATGTTGTTGGATGTCATATTGAAACAGGTTTTTAAACTGGAGGACGCTTGGCATAATCTCCTGTAGACTTGTTTCCAGCTAGGCGATAAAGATCTAGATGTGAGCCAAAAGATCGGTGGATGAATTGAATGAACAAAACAAAAGATTGCCGGATTCCCGTTGTTTTTCAGGAGAGGATTTTCTGCAGCAAACTGCGGGCAAACTAGAACAAAATAGAAAAATCTGAGACATGGATTTTTTCCAGAAGATCCTCATTTAACAGACACGTGAGGGATTAGCTGAAAAAGTAAACGGTTTGGGAGATTTTTGGGGTGCTCTGGACACGTTTTTCGGAAGTGCGGCCAGCTACGAAATTTAGCAGAGTTTCTGTTGGAGATTTTGATCTATTTAAACAGCAAATTTTGCTGCCAGAGGGGGAGGGGGTCTCTGTAGAGTAAAGAGAAATGTTATTCTCTGAAATTCTATTTTCTATTTTGTAGACTTTGAGATCTGAAGATAGAGGAGAGACTGCTGCTGCCAAAGGAGGATGGAGTGGTGAAGAAACTCATTGAATATATATTTTGTTACTAGTATTACATCATACTTGAAGCTGAAGCTTTCATATGAATGATACTGGATATCTGCAAATGATACTGTGACTGGTATTTCATTTTTGGATTATATATATATACATATATTTCTGTTTGTTATCTTCTGTTTATATATGAACTCTGTGTGCTGTGACACATTGATGTTTGAATATTTTTCTCACTTTATCATCTCAAGTTAGTTGTTGAATAAATATTTCATTATGGTTTTGTTTATTAGTGTGTTCACTATAAACATCAGTTTTAATGACATACTTTTATGTTTATTTAAAATTTCATTTGTATGTTAACAGTGAATTTTAAACAAGCATCATTTCAAATTCAAATGACTACCTTGATAGGTAATTATTAATCAGTTTTTTTAGAAATCAAAGTTAACTGTGTGTTTATAGGTTAAATTTCATTTCTATTATTACATAGCAGAGTAACTTTTATCATGGTTTAAATACGTTTGTTTAGATCATATTTCAGTTGTCTGTTATTGATTAATAATTAATATAGTTTCAAATTGCTCTCAGCTGAGATAGGCTGAGATAGGATTAAATAGGATAGTTAGATTAATTAGTTTAAAATTTCATTTTATTTTGATTTAGCACTGTTAAATCATTCTGCATACTATAAGTAAGTTTTCATATTTAGAAAACTTCCCAAAAATCGAAGTCTTTCCTTACGAAAGCAAACTTGGGACATTTTTAGGTATTTAGGTAGGATAGATATTAGAGTAGGTTAGATTTTGCTGGTTTTAAGTTCTCCTTAAGAGACAAACTAGCTGGTAGCAGGACCATAACCTGCGAGGTTTTGTTAAACCAAACATACCGGACGCTGCTCTAAGCTGATTGTGTGGACAAAACCTCCTTATTGGCTCTGATTCATAAAATCAGGCCAACACAGTGGTACGAATCAGATTTGGAAAATCAGATCTTAAATGCAGAAATTTCGGATAAAGAATACCAAAATTTAAAGGAAAAGACTGTTGAAAATGAAGGGAATCAAATAAAAACATATTTTAGTCTAAATGAAAGAGGATTATTAATGCATAAAAATAGGCTGTACATACAGAATACAACATAAATCAAATTAACTATTATGAATGAGGTACAAAAATGACCTTATTCAGGACATCCTAGATACCATAAGATGATCACCATGGTTAGAAAAGACTTATTTTGGCCTAACATGAAGAAAGAGGTAGAAGAGTACTCATCTCACTACATCGAATGCCAACAAGCAAATGCATAACACCAACATCCAGCAGGGTTATTGCAACTGTTACCCATTCCAGAATGTAAGTGGAAAATAATCAACATGGATTTTATAACACGTGTACCTCAAAATTTCAGGAAGCATGACTCAGTCATGGTCGTAATCGATAAATTAAGTAAAGAAGCTCATTTTATTCCAGTATAATATACTCATAAGGCTATTAACATCGCATATATTCTTATGAAAGAAATTTTCAGGTTACATGGCATACTAAAGGTAATAATCTCAAATAGAGATGTAAAATTTATAGGAAATTTTTTGGAAAGCATTGTTTAAAGGACTAGGTGCGCAATTGAATTTTAGTACTGTGTATCATCTGCAAATGGATGGACAAACTGAAAGGGTAAATCAATTCCTAGAAGACATGCTTAGAATGTATGTAATGGACAAACCGAGTAAGTGGTAAGATTACTTACACTTAATGGATTTTTCTTACAAGAATAATTTTCAAGTATCATACTGGTATGAGTCCTTTTAAAATTCTATATCGACGCAAATGTAATACTCCAATTTCCTGGAGTAGTCTAGTTGATAGGTTGATGCTACGACCTAAATTGTTAAAGGATATGGAACTAACTGTGAAACAGGTACACCAAAATTTGAAAGCTTCCCAGGACAAGAATAAACGTTATGCTGACTTAAAAAGAACTCCTAGAGAGTTCCAGGTAGGTGAGAATGTGTATATAAAGGTAAATCCTAAGAAAATATCTCTAAGATTGGGAAAGTATTCAAAGTTGGAACCCATGTTTTGTGGGCAATTTGAATTTTTTGCTAAAGTAGGGTTGGTTTCTTACCAGTTATCCCTACCACCTACTATTAAAGTACATAATTTTTTTCACATTTCCACTTTGAAGAAATATGTTCATGATGCTACTCATGTGATCGATTATAATGTTATATAGGTGGAACCCAAAGGAGATTTCCAGGTGGAACCAAAGCGTATTCTCGAGAAGAGAGAACTTTTACTACGGAACTGTACCATCGAACAAGTCAAGATGCAATGGAATCAACTTCGTCTAGAAGAGTCCACTTTGGAATTGGAAAGTGATATGCGGTAGGCATATCCGATCCTATTCCAAGATAAAGAAATGGAAGAATAAAACATAAACTTGATAACATCGAGGATAGTGTTATCCTCTAAGTGGAGATGTATGTAATACACCAAGTTTTAATAAATTGTTATTAAAATATTTTAAAGAATTTTTTATTTTATTATTTTAAATATTTTAAATATTTTTGACAAAAAACTAAAAAAATAAAACAAATGTAATGGATTATTCTTTTATGAATAAAAAATACTAGAGGGAACAAGAATGAAATAGTTGTTGAAGAGTGTTTGTTGACCCACAAGAGAAAAATACAAGTGGTTGTAGCTGCTGAGTGAGAACACAAGGTGCAGGAGGCATCTTCCCCAAAATCAGGTCACAACTCTTTGTTGAGTGCTAAAGAGTAGGAGGCTAATAAATGACCAAGTCCTAGGAAAAATACTATATAATAGTATGTCCATTAATAAGCAAGATGCTAACATTGGATGGGGATTGAATATGATAATGAAAGAGATCGCACATTAAGTGGATTTTTCTCTTCTGGTTTAGTGAACAGGCTCAGTGGTTCTGGAGAAAGCAAATTGGTTGCTCTTGGAGTTGGTTAAGAGGAACAACTATTCCATTTATGTTTTTTGGATAGTGGTTCCAGGTTCCTTGTCTTATTTTTAACTGATCAAAACTAGTTACAGTAGGATGTATATCTTAACTTCGAAAAGCAGTTATTTTCTTTTAAGAAAAAATGTATGATGCATATGTATAGGATAATGATCCATTATGTATCTAATTAGAGTATGGTTTTATTACACGTCTATTCTTTAAACATTTATATTATGATTCCAAACCTAGTTATTTTTTCCTATGATGCTTTTGAATCTAAGTACTCTTTCTTTTAAATTATTTTTATGTATGTAAAATCATGTCAGTACGTTACTTTAAACTATTCAAAAAGAAGATTCATAATTATTCTAGTATAAGTTCAGTTAACTTACGATCGAGGTAGATAGAAATAACATTTTCTAAATATTTTAACAAATCATAGATAGAGCACCAAAACAAACGAGATTGGATATTACAATCCATTATTCCTTTGGATGAAACAACTATTCGAAAATACTATAAAACTAGATAGTTCTCCTATTAGGCTAAGAGGTGAGAGTCTTTTCGAGAAGTATAACTTGTTAATAAATCCCATTAAAAAACCTGTTACAAATCAAATTTTTACAGATCGAGAATGTTCAAATAAGGATCGATTGGGATCTAAATAAATATCTACCAATATGCTATATAAAATCATCAATATACATATATATGTAATTATTGGATTACACAAATTATGGTAATCATAACATATCTAACCGTTCAAATAGAGAATCACACATATCCTATCTTTTATTAAACTAATAGTCAAACGACCAGAATCAAGGAAAACCCTTAAATCAGATTTTGGTTCAAATCAAGCCGAAGGCTAAGATTAAAATAAATTCCATATCATAAACCCCAATACATATCAAGATTGTTAGATGAGGACCCATCGTCATCTTAAGGAATCACAGTAAATTCTCTCTCTCTCTCTCTCTCTCTCTCTCTCTCTCTCTCTCTATATATATATATATATATATGTATATATGTATGTATGTATGTATATGTACATACATACATACATACATACATGTATGTATGTATGTATGTATGTACATATATATATCTATGTATACATACATACATGTGTGTGTGTGTGTGTGTGTGTAATATGCAATATATAAAATCACATCAAGTAACAAAATCATAAAAATGATCCAATTCATAATTTAACTAGCAGTCCTCGACTAAGTCAAGGGAATCAAATTTACAGCTTGATCCACTCCACAATTTGTTGTAGATTCTATCATTTATTAACAAAATTGTAATCCACAGGATGCGCAAACTCTTAACAGTAAGCAAATCCCATCAAATCCTTCACATGGAAGTAAGTCCATCCTAGATGGCAGCCCTTGTATTATTTAAGTATAGTAACCAAATTTATCAATCAAAAGGAATTAAACCAAAAACACATGCAATACATATCACAACCACTATATAAATGTATGAGAGAGTATCTAAGAAACTTCATAGAAATCGCAAATACCCTATGGGTCACATTAAGATTTATAAATATTAACACTGACAAATGTTAAACCATGATTTCTTTACCATGTGGTCGTAATACCATTATGATGGCATACGCGTCCTTTTAAAACAAAAGAAAATTCCATTAATTTATTAAGTTATAGGTTGTGGTCAGCCCATCCATGATGGCTCCTACGAAAACCCTTTAAAACGTTAAAACAAGCTACAATACACATAACCAGTTAAAAAAAATGTTGGAATAGAGAGGATGTCAAGCCCTCTATCGGTAAGGGTTTAAACCCTAAGGGTTGAAACAAAAATAGTGTAAATTATATTGCGTGAAGAGGGAGCCTGAACTTCCATCATGGCCCCAATTCTCAGTAAAAAGGCCACCTGCAATAACAAATGAAACATTCATCAACTATTGGTAAAGTTTAAAATTGAATTTTAAAACTGAGTAAGGCTTCATAGTTTCCTTTGCTTTCTAACACGTAGGCCTGGGAGGAGGTGACCCTGTCGCCATCCTCGCTAGTACTCTCAACCTACAACCAAGAAGCCATAGTCAGAACTGTAATAAAAATGAATTAGTGTAAATAGTGTTATTTAAACCTTTGAAGTTCCTTACAGTGGTAAAGTTTCATAGAGGGCCAGGGATCGGCTCCTCTTGGACACCCTTATCCCTCCTCTTCCTGTACCAAAAAAAATGCAATATCGGTATTTTTCAAACAAGAGTTCAAAAACTACTTAATAAAAACCTTGCAAAGTTGAAATAGTTGTCCCTTACCTGGTAAAGGGAAGATTCGAAGATGAAGACAGTGGATGGGTTTGTTGGAAGCAAGGTAGCATGTTACAAGCGCCCATTAGAGCCATGAAGACCTCCTGTAAACCTTGTGGAGCAACTAGATAGAATGCCATTAAACCGTGGGAATGTTTTCACACCCAAAAAGCTCATAAAACTGTCATTAACATAGCAGAGCCTCGACTCCCTTAGCTTACAGACCAAATAACTTCAAGTGAAGGGTTCAAACATTCAAATGACACAATAAACCCTATTGAAATCATGTCCATCGCATAGAACAGGTGGAAAACTAAGATCCATTCTTGAACCAACAGTAAAATCCTGACTGCGGTGTCAACTCGTATCTAGGGAACCACATTAAACCCACAACTCAACCAAAGTACCGAATTTTGTCACCATCATAACTCACAACTGATAAGGAATCATAACATTCAATCATTGTATTCAGGCCAAGGTTCAAACTATAGTGAAAGCCCCATAGTTCTAACATTTAAACATATCAAATCATAACCTGTAAATCACTACTTTTATTCCAAGACTCAACCATGGTGTAAATCGTAACCATATTATTTATATATTATAAACTTGCAATCAAAATCCACTAAAATCGAGGTAAGGTTTACAGTTTCGCTTTAGGACCAAGGCTAGACTTGGGTCGTTTCTTTATGTTTTAACCTTGCACTTACGACCAAGGTTAAACCTTGGATCCCTTAAGCATATTACATATAAAAATATGGGAACAAGATTATACCCATGATCTCCCATGTATTGTCACATACACATAGGGTATCTTTGCAATGAAGACCCGGACTTAGCCTTAGGGATAAGTGAGGCTTTTGTAATTTAATAGCAATAACAAGATAAATAGAACAAAAACATCACCTTTAGGTATTGACGGAAGCATGCCGACAATTTCAATGAACATCTCTATTTGTGCAACCTATGATATAGTAGTTTAAATAATTTTGTAACCGACTACACACAACAACAGATATACTCATGCCTTAGTAACTAATGCTTGCTAGGAACATAAATATGTGTTTTTATTTGTAGGTTTATATTAAATATTTTATTTATTTATGAAAATTATAGGCATGTGACACTGCCCAGTCATGCTTTCCTAAATTTCTACATGTCTAGTGCATCTCATATATTTACGTGCAGGTCACTAATGTGGCATAATCAGACATTGGAAGCCACTATATTTTTATTGTATGCTACTAATGTCCATGCACCAAAGGCACACAAAATCATGTGAGCATGGTCTAATGTCAATATCATATGGATTTTTCACACTAAGAGACACTACATTATATAGTGCACATGGTTACTAACGATGCACTAACTCACCATGATCAAAGAATTAGGGCATGCTTTCCTACGCTTGCATGTGTGTGACGCATAGAAAGTTGTTATGTGCATTAGTTATGTGAACCCTTCACATTAACATGTCCCTAATTTGGAATACGCACTGCTAGTATCACCAATAGTTTCAAAGTTACGCACAGGTAAGTGATCCATCATCTATATTGTGCAATCTGACCACCTAATCTTCATGCACCATGTAGCATGCATGGTAAATGTAGATACACTGAAAGCTAATCATGTTTTATTATTCTTTATATTTTCTTATATATTGTAGAATGGTGGACTATGGGAACATGTAATCCATTGGATTAGAATTTTACTACAAAGGGGAAAATAATACTAAACATTATGTAAATTAAATTTAGTTTTACCTATTAAATGTGCATTCATGAGGTTCCATGGTATTGAATATAAAGAATTGATAATCTAGGTTTTGAAAGGACTCATATAAAATCCCATGTCTACCATGGTTAAAGAAACGTGAGGATTAGAAAGAGGAGGAACAATGTGGAATTGGTGCTTTAAAGTGAATGGAGCACTAAATGAGAAAAAAATCGATGTGAAAATGAAATTGTAGCCAAGATTTTACTTTGACACTTAGCGAATTGCACTCTTCCCTTGATTCATCCTTGACACCTCAATTACTTATGTATGTTTCCTAAGCACATCAATCAAGATAACACCTTTTTTTTTATAGAATTCCCATATTGAGTCATACTATATACTAGAACCATTATACAATGCCTAAATTGATGTATGATCAATATTAGAAATGATGCACTTGATAAGAAATGGAGCACCAAATTATGGTGTGTCATGTCGAGTAAAAATTTCATACCATATGTAGCAACTTTTGACATTAAAAAAAATAAAGACCACACAATGATCTTTGAAGAGCTTGAATATATCAATAAGTAAATTGTAACCCATTTTCTAAAAAACTTCACTCCACATCTTCACAAAATTTTGTACTAAAGACCTCCCCAAATAAGGTTTCTTTATAATAATTGAAAAATTCTCAAATTTAATTATAGTTGAGCCTAGAGGTGCTCTACAGCCTAGTATGAAGGAAATCTTGTAACGTGATGTAACGTTAGTAACATTTGTAACATGTCGGGAAAAAATAATAGTGATAGTGAATATTATGGGAGAGATCTTGTAACGTGATGTAATGTTAGTAACGTTTGTAACATGTTGGCAAAAAATAATAGTGATAGTGAATATTATGGGAGAGATCTTATAACGTTTCTAACATGTAGGCAAAAAATAATAGTGATAGTGAATATTATGGGAGAGATCTTGTAACGTGATGTAACATTTGTAACATTTGTAATATTGAAGTAACTAATGTAAAAAGTAGTAAAATGTTTGTATTAGATGTGGATCTGTATAAATCATTTCAGATGGCTCACTGTATTGATTTGTGTGGATCGATTTTGCAATATTTTGTATTTACTGTTTGTAAATCTATGTCATCATTGATATGCTTGAATTTCTGGGTAAAATAAAGATGAGGGAACTGTAGATCTGCAGTATTATTGTATAAATTTGTCCATAGTTATACATGGAAATCTTGAATGTCAACGCTGAGACTAAGTAGCCCTACTTACGCCATGAAAGTACTTCTCTATATATCTACTGTGTAATCCAGTCTTGTATCAATTTATTATATTATGGATTGTGCATTTAATAATTGTATGCATGAGATTTTTTACATGATGGATGGATACAAGTTAATATTGAGTGTTCTTCTAATGAATGGACTACAGGTTAAAAGCAATGCATGCAGGGCATTGGATGAGTGGATGTTTTAATAAGATAATCCTCTATATATATGTGGGGACATGTTTTCTGTAAATATTGCGTATAAGTGTGAGTCGTGAGAACAATTATATACATTATGTGATCCGAAGAAAACCTATACACTCAAGTTATTCAATTGATATAATTATGATTTGCTTATAAATTCTGTTACGAGTAGGTATAATATGTAGGTAATTCGTTGATATGTTATGCACATGTTTTTAAAGTTCTACCTAATATGTAGGTAATTCGTTGATATGTTATGCACATGTTTTTAAAGTTTTTTTTACAGGAAGATTGTGATATGATTTTTTTTTTGTATTATGTAGCATAAATTTTTTATCATATTAAATATGAAAAAGAAAATTGGTAGTTATATTAGGTGGTATGAAAATTTTATTGTATTTTATTGTAACATTTGTTAATAACAAAATAATAAAAATAAAATTTTAATTATCCGTCAAAATAAATGTGAGCCACAAAAACAACCTAATATGGGGGAGATGTTGTAATGTTCTTGCCTAACAAAACAATAAAAAATTAAAAAAAAATTATCGGTTAACAAAATGTGGGTTAAAAAAACACAATATGGGGGAGATGTTGTAATGTTCCTACCTAACAAAATAATAAAAAATAAAAAATAGAATTATGAGCAAAAAAAAATTGTTGGATTTGTCCTAAACAACCCATGGTTTTATTGTACATGGTTTAGGAGGGCTTTGCAAATGGTTTTAAAACCATGTGCAAGGCCTCATAAACAACCCATGGTTTTATAGTACATGCTTTAGGAGGGCCTTGCACATGGTTTTAAAACTATGTATGAGGGAGATGTTGTAATGTTGGTTCCTAACAAAATAAAAAATAATAATAAAATATTATATGTAGGCCATAAATAATATTAAATATTAATAATAAAAATATTATATGACTTTAAATAAAAATATGTGTCTTTTGGTTTGAATCAAATCAATAGCTCGTTAAATGTAATACTTCATAAGAGGTTTGTACCTCGAGAGATTTGATCCCTCTCGACTCTTGATAGAGCCTAAGATTTGGCTCTCGACTCTTGATAGAGCCTAAGATTTGGATCTATGCTGGTAATTAATAACAATGAGAAATTCTTAAATTTAATAATTAAAAACCAAATTAATACAAACTTCAGGCCGAAATAAGTCACAATTGTAACCAAACACACTTTGTACCTAACTGAAAATGAAATGATTACAAGCACTTTATTATGTGTAAAAAGTTTGACGATAAACCATAACTCATAATGAAAAGATTATTAGCACCACTACATGGTGACCAATATCGACAAAACCCTAACTCGGAAAAAAATTAGTAAGATCACTATGTAGTGGTGAGTGGAGAGAGGTAAATCCATAAAACTGGTACATGAACTTTCAACAATTTATTCTAACAACACTAAACAAAACCAGGCCCATCTAAGTCCATCTGAACACAAAGTTAAAGATGTTTATGTGATTTATAACTAAGCACATCCCAAATCTAAAGCTGAACATACTAACAACGCTCAATCATGAATTTTGGGGTTCTTAATGCTTGTGGAAACAATCATTTTAACATTTTAGTTTGGATCAACTATTACAATTTGCAATATACAGTATACATTTGTTTCTCTTATAACTATGGAAGGAATAAATCTTTCTGCTAAATACATTACATTATATGTTAATGAGATTAAGGTTAACAGCTATGGAACGAATAAATCTTTCTGCTAAATCCATTATATGTTAATGAGATTAAGGTTAACAAGAGTTTAAGCTTACATCAATCCACAGAAGGAAAGTATGGAAAGAGATATGAGACAAATAAGACAAAGGCTGAAATTCGAGCTATGATTAAAATTCTCTCTTGATTTCCAGAGGCTTGAAACCTGGGAAAAAATTCTCCTCTCCATGGTCTGGTTTCACAGGCCTTCTCTGTGATTTCTAATGATGCGCCACATTTTCACTGTTCCATCAAGGCTTCCACTGAAAAGCATACACCCATGTTTTTCGTCAACAGTTGCAGCAATACATTGCACAGGTCCTCCATAGGTTCGTATAGTTGCCAAAGAAGTATGAATGTTAGAGTCCATTCCCCTGTTCCAAATAATAATGGTTGAATCAGCAGATCCACTGAATAACAGATCAGAATCCCTTACTGTTGCCAGGCACAGAACTGCGTGTACATGGCCCTTGAGGACGCCGGTGTGGCGCATTTTGGTGGAAGAGTTTGGCTCTTTTTCCCAGCAAATTATACGACCGTTGGACGTTCCCGCGTACAGGGCCGTTCCGTTCGAGTTGAGAGCAAGAGCTTTGACAGGCCAGTTTTGCTCGCGTAGGGTTTCCAACAGAAAGTGGGGGGACCGTTCGGTACTTTTTCTCCAGATCTTGACCGTGCAGTCCTCGGAGCCTGTGAACAGCAATCCATCAGGTCCTGCAACAATGGTGTTCACGGCTTCGTCGTGAGCTTCGATGGTTTCCAGGCACTTGAAATCGGACATCCTCCAAACTTTCACAGTCTTGTCCCAAGAACCCGAATACAAGAAACCATCGTTGGAAGCCAGACATGATATTTCGTCCATGTGTTTCACCACCGGAGGATTTTCGTTACTCCGGCTCCATCCAAGAACCTGGGGTTTTGGCTTCATCCATCGGTGTATAGAATCGATCACTGTCGGGATCGTTGCCCAACGCTTGTGGACGCTGGGATTCGAACGCGAGCGATACCACACACGGATTTTGTGATCAGCATGGGCGCTGAATACCTTATCCTCTGTCACTAAAATTGCCCTCACCGTGCCGCTTCCCGACTTTAAGCGGCTGCATTCAACGAACTCTGGACGAGAGTATCTCCACGCTCTGATTGTGTTGCTGTCGGATCCTGTGTAGAGAGTCCCGCCGCCGGCTGCTACCGAGAATATATGCCCCCCATTTTTATCCATCTGGGACGCCAATATATATGAAATGGTAGGGTATGTTTCAGAGCTCTCCCCTCCATTATTTTCTTCCTCTTCTTTCTCAGATAATATGTTATCCCGTACTGGTTTGAAGAACCCAGGAGAAATGTGGGTTCTACAGTCCGTAGTGAAACTCGTCCTGGCTGGTTCGACATCAGCAGAACTCACCCTCGGGGGCTCGACATCCACAGTGCTCAGCCTAGGTGGAGCAATGTCGACACAACTCCTTCTGGGTGGGTCGACATCGACAGTGCTCAGCCGTGGGGCAATGTCGACACAGCTCCTTCTGGGTTGGTCGACATCCGCTGAGCTCAGCCTGGGTGGTGCAATGTCGACATAGCTTCTTCTGGGCGGGTCAATCAAATCCTGAAAATTAGAAAAGCTTTCATCTTCTTCCTGAGAAGAGCTTCTCAGAAATGGAGATGACTTGAACATTAAGTCTATATACTTTATCCCATCTGTGACGAAAGAAGACTCTGGACGCCCCATTTTGGAAGCCAATCTATCTGGATCTGTATCGGATCTGACATTTTTAGACATTTCAGAGGCCTACCAAACACAGACCTCTTTACAATCTCTCGAGAACCTCTGCATAAGCTGTAGTAACTATGAATATATGTGTTTCAAACTGGGTTACTCAACTAAAGAGCCCGAAAACAAACAAGAATACCAAACTTGACAGTGTGGAGGCAAAAGTCATTAAAAAATAATAGTATTGTTGATATCATTTAATGGGGGGGTACCTAAAAGGATTTTGTATGAGTTGTAATTAATATAATGAATGATTGGACTAAGTTAAATGGTAGTTTTGTAATGTTCAAATTGTATTTTAAGAGGATTATGTATGAGTTGTAATTAATATAATCTGTACCTAAGCTGGCAATCAACCTTGTCTACCTGTCGTATTGGTTTCTCCGAAAAAAATACTTAAAAAAATGATATGTATGAGTTGTAATTATTGGACTAAGTTAAATGGTAGTTATAATTAATATAATGAATGATTGGACTAAGTTAAATCGTAATTTTGTATTGTTTAAATTGTATTTTTTTTTTAAATGGATTAAGTTTTTTTTCAGTTATTTTTTGGGACATTTTTTAAAACTAATTAATATTATTGAAATTTCAGTTTTAAATTAGAATTATTTAGCTTATACTATAAATAGAAACTAATCATGATTTTTAAATGGAGTAAGTACATCTATAATAAATTTGAATTATTTAATAAAAAACTTTTAATGGAGTAAGTAATATAATAAATTTGAATTATTTAATAAAATTTTAAACATAATTAAGTATAGTATGTATATATTTGGATTTTTTTGGTTGTTTTTTTTACTTTTTTATTTGAGGTTAGAGTTTAATACACTTGTCTTATCTTCCTAAAATTTAGGTAAAGGATCATTCCTCATCCACCCTAAATTGTAACATATAAACAGTTATTGATGTAATAAAATTAATTTTAAAATAGTTTTCATTTATATTCACTATATATACTCATTCTTAATAAAGTTGAATTTAATTTAATAACATTTTTATGGTTAGAGTTTCTAGTAGATTGTTTATGGAAATAATTTGTATTTTCTTTTTTTTTCTTTGAAAAAAACTAATATCTAATGTTAATTTTTCAATAATTTCATTTTTAAATATAAATTTTTATTTATTTATACAATACTTAAAATTTTAAGAAATACAAAATTATATATACATACATATATGATTTTTTTAAGTGAATAAAGTTTCTAGTCTAAATAAACATAACTTGGTTAAATCATTTCTAAGAGATGGACCCTTGTCACATAAATAAGAGGGTCTCATACACAAAATTAGTTATTATTATTATTATTATTATTATTATTATTGCAGCTAAGAGGAGGTGCATTCTACAGCCAAGTAGGGGAGAGATATGTAATTCTTTTTCTGCTCATCTTAGACTTGACAAGTGTTCTATTTAAAAAAATAATAAAATATTATTAAAAATAGCATGTTGTCTTAAATTAAATTTAAATTATTTAGAATGGCATATATATATATATATATATAACAACATAAATTAGATCCCTTTTTAGATGGATCTATGCTGGTTATAAAAACAAGGTTGTTTGAAAATTTAAGAGACTAAAAAACTTGTATTTGTTAAAAATCGAATTGAATGTATAATTAAGGTGTCTACACTAAAAATTGAATTGAATGAGTGATTCTATAACTTAATACATTAAAAAGAAAAAAGAAAATTCAAATTTCAAGCTACATATTAGTTGATCTTATAAAATAAAATTGGAAATTTAGTTAAACACAAAGAAAGATTTCATATTTTTTTAAACATAATCAAAATAAACGTAAATATCAAAACTAAATAAATATAATTACAATAATGAACAACACAAAAGGAACATAAAAATCTAAAACAATATGATTTACTCAAAAACATTTCTGAGAAAACCTCCATACTTAAAACAAAATCAACAAATTATATAATAACTAATAAATTGTTACACTACATTAAAGATTCTTCATGCTCTCAACACATTACCATAAAAGTTAATATTTCTCAACAGATTACCGTAAAATTTAATATAACAAACTCACTCAGCCAATACCTCGAATCGAAGAACCGAATAAATGGAGACATTTAAAACATAACGGGATGACAACATGGGTATTTCAAGCTGGGTTAGTAAACTAAATAAATAAACAAGGGTGAAAACAAACAAAAATACTAAACTTGATAGCTTGAAAGAAAAAGTAATTAAAAAGGAATAGCGTAGTTGATACATTTAATGTGGGGGCAATTATGATAAACGGAGTATGTATTAGTTGTTATCATAAACGGAGTATGTATTAGGTAATTATGATAAACGGAGTATGTATTAGTTGTTATCAAAAACGGAGTAAAGCTTGTACAAAGAAAAGCGCTTCGAGAATAGAGTGCTACGAGTGTTGCCACGGCAGGGTTTCTTAGGGTTTTTAGGGACCTCGCTGTTACGGCTTTCTCTCAGAGGTGCTATTTCTCATCCATGGCCTGGCTTATTCTAAACCATGAGCTCTCGGGTTCTCTTTTACCTTTTTATCTTGTCTTTGTCTGTCTTCGTCTCCCTGTTGTCTTCTCGGTCGGTCTTTACTTACCCTATGCGTTTTCTTCTTGGGTTGATGGTTGTTTTCTGGTCCTAAATGAGTGGGTTTTGGATGCCGTGCTATCTCCAACAAAGGGTGGTGACTTGGAATTCCCCCCCTTCCCAAGGGGACTAGTACCAACCAAGCTCAAAAAGTGGGAATTGATAGTTTTTATCAGCCGCCTCTGTGTTTGTTTTTCAGGTTCGTGGGGTTATCACCACTGCATGAGTCTTCTACGTCATTTGCCCGTGATTCCTGTCTCCCTTTTTGCATCCATCAGCATGTGTTTCCTCTTGCACTCATTATACCCTGCTTTCACGGGGTTGACTTCTGGGGCCTCTCCGTTTTTCTCTGGGGAACTTGGGTTATTGTCATTTTCACCCTTGGTTACTACAATGATTCTTGTCTGTGCCTATAGTAGTCTTTTTCCTTTCTTTTTTTTTGGGGTTTGTCGGTTTGGCAATTTTTTTGTTTTTTGACGAGGTACCTGGCTTTTTCCTGTCAGTTGGGGTCACGACTTATGTTAGGGTTTTGACTTCTGGCGTTAACCCTAGTGAGTGGGTGATGGCGTTTTCTCTGGTGCAGTGTTGGGATTTCGGCTAGTCTCTCCCTGTTGGGGTTTTGACTTTTGAAGGAATCATGGTTAGTGGGCTACAGTGTTCAATTGGGTTTCACCCTTCTTGGGGACTATTAATAAAGGATTTTCCCCTAACAAGGGTGCTCAGAATCTTGTGTGTTTTTCTCTTGGTTCTGTCGGTTCCTTCGTGACGGGGTTCTCATCATGGGTGATAATCAGGATTCCTCTTGCCACTGAAGGAAGCGAAAAGTCAAGGGTATTAAACCCCTTTCTGGCAAGTTCCGTTATGTACTCGAGCACAACATTTTCATGGACCATGTAACCTCCTTATGTATGAGAGCACTGGTGGGTAGGCTGGAATACAGTCATTTGGGAAAAAAAGACTGGGTGGAATGGGCAACAGCTCATTGGAAACCGTTGCTAACCTATATCCCGACTATCAGTTTGCTCTCTAATGGCTGGATTGTCTTTTTGTTTTTAAAAGCTGAACATGCAGGGGTTATCCTTGACTCGATGTGGAGAATTGGAAATGGGTCTTTGGTCTTGGGGCGTTAGCATGCACATTTCGACCCACTTATGGAAAGGGTGACTAAGCATCACCTCTGGGTACTCCTGCCTTCTCTACCTTTTCCCCTCTGGAGCAAAAGTATACTTGAAGGTATTGCAAATACTGTCGGTAGATTTGTAGCGGTTGATGAGGACTTCCATCTCTGAGAATGAGCAAGACAATGGAGTATGGCAAGTGAGAGTGCGGGAGCGTTTTTCAGCACCGTCGTGGAGAGAGTGGAATAATGGAGAGTCTGCTTCCTCTTCCCAACGTGAGGTTTGATTTGCTGGTGGAGTGTGAGTGTGGGCAAGGACTGACAATCCTGCCACACTCCACTCCCTAGCCATAACTGCCCCAACTAACAGGAGCAATTTTTAATGGCAGTAATTGGATAAGACAAGGGAAGGTGAGAAAGTCAAAGGGTTTAACAGCTAACACATAGCTTTTCCCCCATAGGTTCAAAGTTTAATAATTCCCCCTCCTTATCCTTGGGAAAATCATGCCCTTTTCATCATGGTTGCATTGGCATAGCTGGTTGGGGTTCATTTTAATTAAAGTGCATATTTACATGATGCCGAAACTAATATGTATTGTATATCACGATATACCATCGGCAACGATTTTCAATCGCCGAACATAACACAACCAAATCGATGGTGGGGATTTTTCCTTTAGCTCCACACCACGATTAATTACAATATATACATCATATACATTTAATGCAAACGAGGTCAAAACCGGGGTGTTACAGATGCTCATCCCAGATGCTTTGCATAAGGTACTTAAAATAACTTCGAAAGCCATCCATTCATGCAGGGTACCAGTTCCAAGAAGAATAACATTATCAACAAATAAGAGATGTGTAAGAGCAAGGGCTGAAGAGATTTGTATACCTCTGATAAGACCATTCTCCTTGGAATCAGAAATCAAGAGACTGAGGCCTTCGATAACAAGTATGAAAAGTAGGTGGGACAAAGGACAATCTTGTCTGAGGCCTCTAGAAGCGCTAAAGAACTTGGATGGAGTAGCATTAACCAACACAACAAAATTGTTGTAGTTAAACATCCCATGATCTATTTAACTCCCATAAGAGGCACCCCGATCTAGATCAAAATGAGTCTGATATAAGACAAATTTACTCTGTCAAAGGCTTTAACCAAATCTAGCTTAAGAATGAGAGCACAGGTGTTTTTAGTTTTGACAGAATGAAGAATATCTTGTGTAATACCAATGGGCTCGACAATTTGTCGATTTTTGAGAAACCCAAATTGTTCCCTGGATATGAGGGAATCCAGATATGGTTTTAATCTAACAACTATAATTTTGGAGATGAGCTTATAGATCAAATTACAAAGAGAGATTGGTATAAAGTTAGCAAATGTAGTAGGCTTATCCTTCTTAGGAATCAGGGCAAGGAAAGTGGAATTCAGAAAGGGAGTAATCCTTCCAGATTTCCTTGCATGTTCTACAGCATTAAGTAAATCCTTACCCAACAGGTCGAAAAAGTGAATAAAGAATTTGACAGGCCAGCCATCAGGACCTGGGCTCCTATCCTTCTTAAAATATCTCAACACACCCTCAATCTTGGTCATAGAGACACTATCAATGAAACCATTGGCCTCCTCGAAGGGGATCATAGAAGGATACAGCATGACAACTTTGAGCTGGGCTAGAATACAAGTTTGTTTATCATCACTGAAGATGTGAGAAAAATGTCCCTGACTCAATTCCTTAAGAGCTACCTCATCCTCCACACTGTGTCCATCTTCATCCTCTAAAGCCCAAATAGCATTATGATTCCTGCGTCCCAAGGCCAAAGCATGAAATTACTTTGTGTTTGAGTCTCCATGCAAGGCCCACTTAGCCCTACTCTTGAGTTGCCAAGTGAGTAGGTAGTGGTCCAACAACGCCTTTTTTTTTTATCTAAGCTGAATCAAAGTCGACTGGTCCTCATGGGAAAGAATACCTGAGGAAGTACAAGTAAGAAGGGCACCAATTTCATCATCTAGTCTATGAGATTCCGTCTCCATATCAGCTCCTTTTTCTTTAATCCAGGACTTAACTTCCTTTTTAAGTAGTCTGAGCTTATGGGAGAGTAAGTCCAAATCGTTATCAAAAGCTGAGGGTATCAATATAGGCCAGCTCCTGGTAACCTAATGGGTGAAATATGGATCTATTAACTAGGATCTGTTGAATTTGAAAGGGTAGTTACGTGACCCCTCCTTGTTATTCCATTCAAGGCAGATTGGAAGATGATCAGAGATGTCAGAAGGATGAGCCCACACACGGTGCACATGGAGTTCAGGGATCAAGGAAGAATATAGTAGGAAGACGTCAAGTCTTTTACTGATCCCATATTCCCCAGCCCTCCCATTCCTCCAAGTGGGTCCAACAATAGAAGGAGCAATATCCACAAGATCAACCGAATCAAAAAGGTGTTTGAAATATGAAGCAATAGGATCAATGACAGCCTTTTTACCCCAGGTCTCTAAGGCACTCAGATTCAAGTTTAAGTCACCTCCCAGGATCAAGTTAGGAGTATTGAGAAGACCCCCTCTTAGGGAATTTTCCCGAAAGAGTTCCCTGTTCCAGTAGGGACCGTAACAGTTAAGGATAGCCAAAGGAGTTGAGAGACCACGGATTCTAGCCTTGATAATGATTCCTGCAACGGTTCCAAAGGTACGAAATCTAACTAGGTGAGGGTTCCAAGCTGTGAGTAATCCCCCAGAGAGGCCCAAGGCACTAATAGCACAAAATTCCTATTTAGGCAAAATTTTAGAAAAGGCAAGGAAAGCGGGAGAAGAGCTGCATATCGTTTCTTGAAGGAGAATCAGGTCAGGTGTAGTCGAGTGAAAAAGTGAGTGAAGGCAACATTGTTTGGTCTTGCCTCCTAGACCTCGAATGTTAAGAGACAAGATTTTCATTGAGGAACAATAGGGAGGGGAGACGATGCTCTAAGTCCCTGATGAGGGTGCTCTATAGAAGCATTTTTTATACGGACAGAGAGAGGTGTATATGGAGGAGAGACAGAAGACAGGACCCCAAAAGGATCCAATTTATCCTTTTTTTTCTGGACTTTCACATTTTCAAAACGAATGGAGTTCAAATGGAGGATTGAGGGAGAGGAGGGAGTTGTTTCCAAAAATATCAATAGGGATATTTGGAGCGAGGGATCAGAAAAGTAAGGGGAGGTTACAAGGCTATGAGGAGGGGGGATAAGAGAAGGAGGTGAAGCAAGTGGAGGAAGTGGCGGGAATTCCTTGAGTGAAGATAAAGATGGTACAGAGGGAGTAGGTAGCGGGCTAGAGGCATGGGGTGGAGCTGCCCAAGGCAAATATGCCAGAGAGCAGGGAGGAGATGGAGAAAGTAGCTCATCAGGAGAGTCCAGGGTAGGGGCCTTGAGGTTAACACCATCCGGATGACAGGAAAGGATAGTAGCGGAATCCATCTCTTTAATGGCCTCAAGTAGAGAATCAGAAACATCTTCAAAAAGAGAGAGAGCCCAAGAATAAATACCCGTTTTTGGATGCACCGGAGCAAAGGAAGAAGATGGACAACGCGAAATTGGAGAATCATCCTTGCTGGAACATGACAGATTATTCAGGAGGAGAGGGCACATTCTTTGGAGATGTCCAGTATCGTGGCAACGACTACATCTGAATGGTACATGGAGATAGTACAATCTTTGAACCAAAAGGCGTTCCTTGCTGAGAATCTCCACTTTTGCTGGTAACCCGTGAGATATATCCATCTCCACAAGAACCCTAGCCATCCTCTTATCAAATCACACAGGATTTTTCCTGGTTTTTACTCACGCAACGAGCTAGGAGCTGTGTTCTTTCACCCACAATTTTCCCTTGTGAATAAGCCATTCAAGTTCTGTGTGTGCATGTTTTCCATACGAATTTTGTGGATTGTGTGGGTGTATGTTTTCCTTACAGACTGGTATGGCCATGTAATTTTCCCGACACTTCAATGTTGAGATTGGGGCTGTTGTTCTTCCCTTGATTTGTGGTTGTCGCCATTCTTCTCAATATTCGCAGCTTTGCTGTGGTCTCCCTTACGTTTTGTTTGATGTGGTCTTCCTTACGTTTTGGGCCTGCTATAGGTTGTTTTGGAGTCGTTTTGGCCACGATAGGGCCAAGAATGGCTCATGAATTTGTTTCCCTATCCAAGATGTGAATTGCTTATTTGACTGTGTGTATGTAGTGGTTGGTCTTCAGAATGTGTTGGAGTAGGGATGAGGGCTTGGTTTGCTTGATAAACTTGGTGCATTTGGGAACCACACAGACAGAGCTAGAGAGTTGGATTTCTTCTCCACAGCCCATGAATAGCACTGGAAGGGAAGTCAGGGCTTGAGGAACTGTATAGCAGAGAAGGGACTGATTCCTTGTGTTGGGTGTGTGTGGGTGTCTTAGAAGTCAGGCTAAATTTGGTGTAGGTGTCCCTAGCTCTGTAATGAGCTTACCAGCATAGCCTTTATCCTTTCCCAGCTCTTGGATGGCCTGATGAACCCAACCGTGTTGGCTTGGCTGTGTTTTGTGTATCCTTAGCTATGTGTAAGCCTGCTTGTTCCTTATTCCTTGGGGAATCATTCCTAGCTCGGGGGTGGCAGTGTTGCTAAGAGATTAAGGAGCACGCTGGCTTATGGTTGGGTGGAACGTTGCAGTGACGTAGCTGGTTGCGGGACGAGTTCTTTATAAGATAGGTAACCTTGTCTATTTTACTTCTGCAATTATATTTACTGTTAATAAATTATGATGAACATGTTGAATGAATGAATGTATGTTTGCTTCCGCTATGTATGTGAATGACTATGCATCTTAGCATGTTTTATGTTCAAGCATTTCAATTTTTATGAATGCAAATGTTCATGGGCTGGTTGCTCGGATCATAAATAGCATGGTAGTGTCCTCTTCGTTGGTTGGAGGGTCGGGGATGTTACATTGTGGTATCAAAGCTCTGGCTGTAGCATGGGCTTGAATGGGCCATGACAGATCAGATAGCAGAGGCAAGTTGCCTTTTGGCCAGCAGCAATCAGGAATTGTGGCAGGAAAACTCAGAAAATTTTCTAAGTGCTAGAACTATCGGCCCATCGGAAGACTCAGTAACAATATCTTCCGATGTAGCAGGCACTCAGTGGGAAGGCCACCCGATGGATGGTAACCGGAAAAAATTCAAAAAAATTTAGTTGAATGAGTTTCCGCTGTTGTGGATGTTTATACCACTATGCTTCCGACACATAGAGCCTGTGACCGCCGACACCGGGAAATTATGGAAAATTTTCCTAAGTGTTAAAAATCATTGGTGATTGGCGCCACTATGATGAAGCGGTCGCCAAAACGTCGGCGGAGCTTAGCAGATGATGTGTCTGCCGTTGCGGATGGCTAGTGGACTATCCCTCCGACGGATAGATCCTCCAACTACCGATGCCACGGATATCAAAATGAGATTCCGTTCCGCTGTTGCGGCTGCTCAGATAACTATGCAACTGATGCACAGTTGATTCACTCGCCGATACAGATCGAGAGTTTAGTTGTTTCACCGTCGAAACGCTGAAAGGAGAACAAGCAACAGACCGCCGATGAGTTAGTTTTTTTGACCCATGCAATGTCAGAAATTTAGTTGGGATGAGACCCTATTTTATACAAAAAAAAATTGGGTTTTCCATACGGGGATTTCTTAGCGAATTTCAAGCAGTTTTTCAACTTTTTTTCAGTGGGTTTTCAGCAGATTGTCAATGGATTACAGGGCTGAGAATGAGAAAGTGGCAACGATATTATGCGCTAGATTGCACGAAATTTAAAAAAAAAAGAAAAACAAGGATGCTGCCCTCAACCTGTAGAAATTCAGGCCCGCAGTAGATTAATTTCACCCACAACAATTAACAATTGATCATGCAAAATTATCAACAATGGAGACTGAATATGGAGCTGTAACACAAAATTATATTAACTGAGTGTACAATAGCCAACCCTGTAATAACATAGGCTGCTGAATATATAGAATACATGAGCAAATCGAATGCATAAGGAAGCATCCAAATCTAGCATAAAGCAGGCTTACCCAAAAGAGGCAAATCCCCCATAGGTGTAAAAAGTTGATCCCAAATCTATCAAGGACCCCACGAATTAGCAAGGGCGCATGGGAAAGCTAAAGAGTGGTAAAATGGCAGCTCATACATGCTTTTGCATGGAGGAAAGAGTGGAGGAGGAAGAGGCAACAAAGCCGATTCACCTCACCTAGTCTTGCTTTCCTATGTGCCTTAAAACACTGAAAAAGCAGGGAATAAAGCAGAAAAAGCAGATGGGCACCTAGGAGGCCAGGAATAAAGCAGATGGGTGCCTAGGAGGCCAAGAATAAATCATATTTGATTCCTAAGGCTTTCCCAAGCGCTCCATGAGTCAATAATGGCAAGTTTGACCTCTATGGATAGGCAATTAGCAACTTGCACATGGTGGGACTCATGGACTAGGCAAATAAGACAAAAATAAATGAATTAATGTCTAAGTGGGTAAATACTATGGGTTGATTATTCTAACACAACCTGCCCTGCAGTGGCGAAAGCCGCAAGGGGGCAAGCCCCCTTGACCCCCATCATCCCCCTGAGATAGACATTTTTTGATGAAGAAAATTTTGTGTTTGGGAAAAAAATGTCATTTTATGATTTTTCCAGGAGAAGGTAAATAATTCTGATTTATATCAATGTATGCATCTAACAATTGTGTTACTAACACGTTTTCATAATCATAGTCACCTTTAAGGCAGTATTCCAGGTAGTGCAGTTTGGTAAACAAGTGGTGGTTCAGTTATGAGAACCCATGACGGATATGATGCTTGAGATTCTTACGAGCGTGCACAAGATGCCATGGGAGAAAATGTCCGTAGTGGGAATGATGACATTGAGTCTAATGGAAGGAGATTCCAAGAGACACCGTCAGATGTTGCAGCCACCATGAGAAGCTTGAACAAAGCCCAGAAAGAGTAGCATCAGTTGAATGCTGCTATGTTGTAGAGTTTGACAGAATTGCAAAGAAAGATAGAATCTAGGAAGGGTACAACAATACCATAGGGAAGTAAGAGCAGTAATAGCAGAAGGAGAAGGACTTCTAGTGGATCATCTGACTCTGAAGAATCTAGTGGGGGTTCAAGCTCTTCTTCTTGTAAAAGAAAAATAAAGAGACACCATAGGGATCGCTCTCGGGATGAATTTAAGAAGGATGAACCTCCTACATTTGATGGTGAGGTAAAGACTGGACAAGGGGTTGAAGCTTGACTTCTTGGGATAAAGAAGTACTTCCAAGTTCAAGATTATTCAGGAAACATGAAGGCAAGGGTTGCCATATTCAATCTGAATGGAAGGGCATCCATTTGGTGGGAACACTTCAAGCAAGTAAAGAGGATCAGCGAAAGGAAACTTAGGTGGAAACCGTTTAAGAAGTATTTCAAGCAGAAATACCTATCTGACAGGTATTATGATGACAAGATTAAGGAATTCCATGAGTTGAGATTGGGACAGTAGACCATGGAAGAGTATGCGAATAAGTTCTTGGAATTGTTGAGGTATGTCTGGTACATCAGAGATGAAAAAGTGAAGGTCCACCATTTTCTGAGTGGATTTCCATATTCAATCTGAATGGAAGGGCATCCATTTGGTGGGAACACTTCAAGGAAGTAAAGAGGATCAGCGAAAGGAAACTTAAGTGGAAACAGTTCGAGAAGTATTTCAAGCAGAAATACCTATCTGACAGGTATTATGATGACAAGATTAAGGAGTTCCATGAGCTGAGATTGGGACAACAGACCATGGAAGAGTATGCGAATAATTTCTTGGAATTGTTGAGGTATGTCCGGTACATTAGAGATGAAAAAGTGAAGGTCTGCCATTTTCTGAGTGGATTTCCTCAGTCTTACAAAGATAGAATTGAGTTTTATGAACCTAGAACTCTTGAAGAAGCAATAAGGAAGGCTAAGTATTGCTATGAGAAAAGCAAAGGTAAACCTGATTACCATAAGGCATGGAAGGACAAGAAGAATGAGAAGTTTGACCAAAGAAAGAAAGGTTTCAAACCTCCTAACTTCAAGAATCAGCAGAAGCAACCATCTCAAGCTGCGAGTAAGCTAGTTGGAGTGATAGGAGAAAAACCTAAGGATCCACAACAGAATAGAGGACCACTTCAATGTTGGAGATGTGGAGGACCCCACATGCGCAGAAATTGTCCACTCGAGAATGAGAGTACAAGGCCAACTTACAACATTCAAGAAGTAGAAACAGTGGGTCAAGTAGCAAGGGCAATCCCTAGGATTTATGCACCACTGGAGGACCATCAAGCAGATCATCAGTTAATTGTGGTTGAAGTAGCAGGTAAGATTGTTGAACAATCTGTTCTTATTTTGATTGAACTTGGCTCTACTCACAGTTACATTACTCCTAGAGTAGTGGATATTTGTGATTTTAAGAAGGTAAAGCATAGAAAATATTGGTTAGTTCAGCTAGCCACTAGAACTAAGAGAAAGGTCAGTGAAGTGGTAGAGAAATGTCCTTTGGTCATGAATGGGTTGGTCATGTGTGTAGATCTAAATGTTCGACGGCTTGGTTCCTATGATGTTCTCATTGGAATGGATTGGTTGGAAGCTCACAGAGCGAAGCTTGACTATTACCATAATACTTTCGAATGCATAGATGAAGATGGGAACCCGGTAGTTGTGAAAGGCATTCCAAAGGTGATTTCAGTAAGATAGATTTAAGCAACGCAATTGAAGAAGTTCTGTAGGAAGGGTTACCAGTTGTATGCAACCCATATTTTAAAGGAATCATAGGATGAAACTCCTAGGTTGGAATACTATCAGGTGTTACAGGAATTCAAAAATGTGTTTCCTGATGAGATTCTAGGGATTCCTCCAATGAGGGACATTGATTTCACAATTGAACTTACGCCAGGACCAGCACCAGTGTCTAAGAAACCCTACAGGATGAGTACACCAGAGATGATAGAACTAAAGATGCAACTGCAGGAGTTGTTGGAAAATAAGTACATCCGACTGAGTGTGTCTCCGTGCGGAGCACCAGTTCTATTTGTAAAGAAGAAAGATGGTACACTTAGGTTGTGTATTGATTATAGATAGTTGAACAAGGTTACTATGAAGAATAAATACTCTTTTCCTAGGATTGATGACCTCTTTGATCAAATGAGAGGAGCAAAGGTATTTTCCAAGATTGACTTGAGGTCTGGTTATCATCAGGTGAGAATCAAGGATGAATACATTCATAAGACAGTCTTCAGGACAAGGTATGGACATTATGATTTTGTAATGGTATCCTTTGGTCTCACAAATGCACTAGCTACATTTATGTGCCTTATGAATAATGTCTTCAGTAGATATTTGGACAAGTTTGTTCTTGTTTTCCTTGATGAAATTCTTGTTTATTCTAAAAATGAGAAAGAGCATGAAGATCATTTGAGATTGACATTGCAATTGCTCAGGGAGCATCAGCTGTATGCAAAACTGAGCAAGTGTGACTTCTATAGAGATAGAATTCAATATTTGGGTCACATTATCTTAGAATAGGGTATATCTGTGGACCCTGAAAAGATTGAAGCCATTATAAATTGGCCTACTCCAAGAAATGTGATAGATGTAAGATCTTTTATGGGACTTGCAGGATACTACAGGAGATTCATTGAAGGATTCTCCAGAGTTGCACATGCCATCACTTCTTTGCAAAAGAAAGAGATAAAGTTTGAATGGACATCAAGGTGTGAAGAAAGCTTCTAGCAATTGAAGAATCTTCTCACCAGTGCACCGGTATTGAAAGTTGTAGATCCAGAGAAGTATTTTGTGATGTGTATTGATGCATACGGACAAGGGCTCGGAGGAGTCCTTATGCAGTACAACCACATAATATGTTATGAGTCAAGAAAGTTGAAGGAGCATGAGAAGAACTATGCCACTCATGATCTAGAGCTTGCAGCCATAGTAGATGCCCTCAAGATGTGGAGACATTACTTGATGGGTAGAAGATTTGAGCTCAGGATAGACCATTGTGGTCTAAAGTATTTGTTTGATCAACCTACTCTGAATGCTAGGCAAGTGAGATGGCTGGAATTTTTATGTGAGTTCGATTTTGAAATCAAGCACATAAAGGGAAAAGAGAATAAGGTAGCTGATGCACTCAGCAGGAAGATGCAGGAAATGCATGTGGCATCCCTTAGTATTTTCCAATCAGATTTGAGGTAGAAAATTGTTAGTCATGCTGCTAGAGATGAATTGTATGAGCAGGTAAAAGACAAATTGCAGCAGCAAAGTATCGAGAAGAGGTATGAGGAATATAAATTTGAAGAAGATGGACTTCTTACTTATAGAGGCAGAATTTATATTCCAAATGTAGTAGATTTGACGAGAGTTGTTATGGATGAAATCCATCAAGCTCTATATTCCGGTCACCCAGGATACCAAAAGACAATTGCTACAGCCAGAAAGCAGTACTTCTGGCTAGGAATGAAAAAGGACATGGCTGAATACATTTCCAGGTGCATGAAATGTCAACAGGTAAAGGTTGAGCATCAACATCCAGCAAGCTTATGGCATCCTTTACCAGTTCCAGAATGGAAATGGGAAATTATTTCCATGGATTTTATTACTGGATTGCTGATGACTTGGAGACAACATGATTCCATCATGTTTGTGGTAGACAAGTTGACAAAGGAAACACATTTTATACCAGTGAAGTCTACGCATAAGAAGGATGACATTGCAAAGATCTTCATGAAGGAGATTTTCAAATTGTATGGATTGCCTAAGGCAATAGTCTCTGATAGATATGTCAAGTTCACTTCCAATTTTTGGAAGGGGTTATTTGCAAATTTGGGTACAAAGCTAAACTTCAGCACTACTTACCATCCTCAGACAGATGGGCAGACAGAGACGGTTAATCGGGTTCTTGAAGACATGCTTCGCATGTACATGATGGACAAGCCAACCAAGTGGGAATATTACTTGCACTTGATAGAGTTTGCTTATAACAATGGACAGCAGGCATCCTTGGGGATGAGTCTGTATGAAGCTTTGTATGGAAGAAGGTGTAGAACACCAGTGACTTGGGATAATCCAATGAGCAGGGTTGTACTTGGTCCTGAGTTGCTCAAGGAAATGGAGTAAGAGGTTGTAAAGATCAGGCAGAATCTGAAAGTAGCATAGGACAGACAAAAAAGCTATGCAGATAAGCATAGGGTGAATAGGGAGTTCAGTGTTGGGGATCATGTTTACCTCAGAGTGAGGGCAAAGAAGAGTTCCTTAAATCTTGGAAGTTGTTCCAAGCTATCACCAAGATATTGTGGGCCGTTTGAAGTGCTTGAAAGAATAGGGCCAGTTGCATATAGACTTGCATTTCCTACTAGCACTTGAGCTCATAATGTTTTTCATGTTTCTTTGCTTAAGAGATATGTACATGATCCTAACCATGTGATAAATTGGGATGTGATTCAGGTGGAACCCGAGGGAGAGTTCCAAATTGATCCAATGTGCATCCTCAACAGGAAGGTCACAATGCTTCGAAACCGAGCCATAGGTCAGGTAAATGTGCAATGGGAGCACCATGGACCTAAAGAGGATAAATGGGAGCTGAAGGATGCCATGCAATTGGCACATCCATTTTTGTTCAATTCTGTGGAACACTGAGGTGGTACCAGTGTAGCATTTTGTTCAAATTTTGTAAAGCACTCAGGACAGTTCTATTGAAGGGGGAGGGGAATGTAACACCCTGGTTTTGACCCCGTTTGCATTAAATGTATATGATGTATATATTGTAATTAATCGTGGTGCGGAGCTAAAGGCAAAATCCCCACCATTGATTTGGTTGTGTTATGTTCGGCATTGAAAATCATTGTCGATGGTATATCATGATATACGACACATATTAGTTTCGCCATCATGTAAATATGCACTTTAATTAAAATGAACCCCAACCAGCTATGTCAATGCAACCATGATGAAAAGGGCATATTTTTCCTAAGGATAAGGAGGGGGAATTATTAAACTTTGAACCTATGGGGGAAAAGCCATGCGTCAGTTGTTCAACCATTTGACTTGCTCACCTTCTCTTGTCTTATCCAACTACAACCATTGAAAACTGCTATTAGTTGGGGCAGTTATAGCTGGGGAGTGGAGTGTGGTAGGACTATCAGTCCTTTCCCACATGCACACTCCACCAACAAATCAAACCTCATGTTGGGCAGAGGAAGCAGACTCTCCATTATTCCACTCTCTCCATGACGGTGCTGAAAAATGCTCTTGCACTCTCACTCACCATACTCCATTGTCTTGCTCATTCTCACACACAAGATTTTTCGTGGTTTTTACTCACGTGGCGAGCTGGGAGCTGTGTTCTTTCACCCACGATTTTCCCTTGTGAATAAGCCATTCACGTTCTATGTGTGCATGTTTTCCATACGGATTTTGTGGAATGTGTGGGTGTATGTTTTCCTTACAGGCTGGTATGGTCGTGTAATTTTCTCGGCACTTCAATGTTGAGATCGAGGCTGTTGTTCTTCCCTTGATTTGTGGTTGCCACCGTTCTTCTCAAGATTCATGGGTTTGCTGTGGTCTCCCTTACATTTTGTTTCCCGTGGTCTTCCTTACGTTTTGGGCTTGTTGTTGGTTGTTTTGGAGTCGTTTTGGCCACGATAGGGCCAAGAACGACTCATGAATTGTTTTCCCTATCCAAGCTGTGAATCGCTTATTTGAATGCATGTATGCAATGGTTGGTTTTCGGACCATGTTGGAGTAGGGATGAGGGCTTGGTTTTCTTGATAAACCCGGTGCGTTTGGGAATCACATAGACAGAGCTAGAGGGTTGGCTTTCTTCTCCACAACCCCTGAATAACACTGGAAGGGAAGTTAGGGCTTGAGGGATGGTATAGCAGAGAAGGGACTGATTCATTTTGTTGGGTGTGTGTGTGTGTCTTAGAAGTTAGGCTAGCTCTGGTGTAGGTGTCCCTAGCTTTGTAATCATCTCACTAGCTTGGCATTTAGCCTTTCCAGCTCCTGGATGGCCTGATAAACCCAACTGTGTTGGCTTGGCTATCTTTTGTGTATCTTTGGCTATGTGTAAGCCTTCTTATTCCTTATTCCTTGGGTAATCATGCCCAGCTCGGGGGTGGCAGTGTTGCTGAGAGATGAAGGAGCACACTGTCCTATGGTTGGGTGGAGCGTTGCAATGACGTAGTTGGTTGCGGGACGAGTTCTTTATAAGATAAGCAACCTTGTCTATTTTACTTCTGCAATTATATTTACTGTTAATAAATTAGGATGAATATGTTGAATGAATGAATGTATGTTTGCTTCCACTGTGTATGTGAATGATTATGCATCTTAACATGTTTTATGTTCAAGCATTTCAATTTTTATGAATGCACATGTTCATGGGGTTGGTTGCCGGGATTGTAAATAGCATGGTAGCGTCCTCTTCGCCGGTCGGAGGGTCAGGGACGTTACAACATCAGTGTGGATAAATCGGGATTTGTCTTTAATAATGTGGATGATGAAACCCTTCTTTGTATTTCTAGGGTTCTACCTTACAAAATGGATCCAATTTCCACAGGTTTTAAGTATCTTGGTTATTTTCTTAAACCATTGAGGTACAAGATTAATGATTGGAATTGGTTAATTCAGAAATATGAAAATAGAATATTTCATTGGTCCCATAAGTATCTCTCCCTCGGTGGTAGATTGACTCTTGTACAAGCTATGTTTTCCAACCTTCTGGTCTACTAGCTGGCCCTTGCTCCTATTCCTATCTTAGTCTTGGAAAAACTCAGAAGGTTAACCTTTGCATTTTTATGGGGCTCCATGGGGGAAAAAACACAAGTACCATCTGACGAATTGGATGCACCTTTCTTAGCCAAAACAAAAAGGTGGCTGGGGTATTAAAAATATCCATTGGTTCAGCATCGCCTTGAGATTAATTTTTTTTGGATGGTTCTTAAAAGTAATAGTCTGTGGCATCAGGTTTTAACCAGTAAATATTTGAAGAATCAATCTGTTGTGTCATGGCTCAGAGGGAAAAATTTCACAGTTCGTGGAGCTTCTGTGATTTGGAATGGGTTCATGCACACACTTTTGTGGCTGGGAAAGTGCTTGGCTTGGCATGTTGGTAATGGATAGAACATTCTCGTGGGTATTGACCCAATTATTGGAACACACTCCATATCAGAGCTGCCCTTGGATCTCAGAGAGTATCTTGAGGACTTGGGTATAACTAATCTCTCCCATGCTCAGAATATCCACCTTGGTTAGCACAACTACTGGTATACGACGAAAGATTTGAATATTGCAGGGGATTGGAAATGTGCATGGGAAATCTATACAAGATGCTTGGAACATGGCAGGATCCGGCTCAATTCACATGCCGACTTCTTAGTTTGGGATCATAATAAATTTGATGGCACTGTTACTGCACAGCTGGTATATGAGTTAATCATTCTATCTTCATCTCCTCTGACTTGTAGCAAACTTCATGTTTTCCTCTGGTCTGGCATTCTTCCCATGAAAATTAGTTGTTTCATATGGCTAGCATTGGCAAACAAAATACTTACATGGGACAATCTCTAGAAAAGAGGATGGAATGGGCCTGGCATATGTGCACTTTGTGGCTTGGGTGAGGACAGTGTTCAACATCTTTTGTCTTCTTTCTTTGTCTGGAAAATTGTATTTGAATTCTTGAGTGAACAGTATCACTTCCAGTCTCTTCACCAGAGTGATAATCTCAACACCTTTTTGGGTAACTGGAGTGCAAGGTTTTCTAGAAACTCTGATTGCTACTTCCTACCTTTTTTTGTCGCTTGGGCTATTTCGAAAGCACGTAATCTCTACATCTTTGAAGGAAAAAATCCAACGAATCTAGGCATTCTCCATCATATTGCATATTTCTCTCAGATGTATCGAGCTACCAATATGAATATTAAAAATCCTAGAGCCTGTGGAACGGGCCCTTCTCTTGTCTTCCCCTATGGCTTCTTTGATGGGGCAACTACAAAATATAAAGGAGGATCCGATTTTTGCTTATTATTGAACGAGTCTCACTCTTTTGAGTTTGCTATGGGGGCTAGTACTTATACAAATACCAAAGCTGAACTGATAGCGCTTAGGGCTTTGCTATCTATGACAAAAATGATGGGGATTCCATGTCTGAACATCTTTTTGGTGATTTAGTTGTCATCATAAATTGGGCAAAGGGCAATGCTGCTATGAACCTGTCGGATCTTAGTAATTGGTGTATGGATACAAGAAGCCTCAATACTTGTTTCCTTCACCTATCTTTTAGTCATATTTATCATGAACACAACCAGCACGCAGACAGACTATCAAAATCTGCCCTGTCTCTGGCTCCTGGATGTGGTAAATTTTTTGAATTTCTTGATGGCCTTTTGGCCTCTTCTAATACTTTCCATCTCTTTTGAGCTCAGTGCAGGAGCTTGTTCTCCTCTTTTTTGTACCCCTTTGGATGAATATGGAGCGAGCACTTTTGATAGTAGCTCTGAGCTTTTGTGTTCATGATTTGTTATGGCTGAAAAGGACTGAGTACTATTGTAGGCCCTTCTTTTTGAATTGGCTTTAGTCCTCTGTTGATGAGTACTGAGATCTTTCCCCATTTCCAGCTCTTGAATGTTTGAGGTTCGTTCCTCGAATCTAGCTATAACGGACTACCTCCATGATCTTGTTTGACTGTAACCCTATGATAGGGATGGTATATCAGATGCCCTTTGATTCTATTAATATTGAATAACAAGGGCATGCTTTTTTCCTTCTAAAAAAATGGAGTATGTATTAGGCAATGCATTAAACGTATGTATTAGGTAATGCATCAAGGGTCTTATTATGTAATCATTATAAATTGGAATATGTTTGTTATTCGTTTTATTATGTAATCATTGCTGCATTAATCATAGGTTTGTTATGTGTGACATTTCTAGAAGCCAATAACAAGGTATAACAAGGTATGCAGTTGTGGATTAAAATTAAATTTAAAATTTTATGATTGACTCGTTCTAGAGCGGTGTTACGGATTCTTTACTCTATTCATTAAGGAAGAGTCTCATGGCGTGACGATTTTGCTCGTCAACAATTGTCATGTCATCTCTTTGATCACCGGGGATCCCTTCCTCTTCGTTGTCAGCCGCTCATTCTACCACTATCGCTGTCACCCCATTACACCCTCCGCCGTCTCCATCCCTCCGTCACTGTCTCCTCGGTCCCACGTCATTGCATTACGTCGCCACCTACTCCCTCCCTCCACTGCACCATCATTCAAACTCCACCCCCTGCACCTACAATGAACAAGCTCTTCATGCTTCAGACATCTCTATCATTATCCTGTGCCCTCGAGATTAAATCATCCTTGTTCGTAGTGATCTAACTCCTTCCCGACTGTGCCATGATTCACTCTCCATACACTACCCCCTATATTCAATGATCTCCCTCTAGCCTTCAGAAAGCTACCACAGGGTATCTGCATTCGTTCCTTTTACCGTAACAGGTGCAGGCAGTCGCAGGTGCCCTCTGGCGCTATTGCTGGAGGTGAGTGCAACGAGCAGGTAGAAGATGGTGTTTTTTTGAGTTATTCAGTAGGCTCTTCCTTTTGTGTGGTGGATTTCATTAATTTTTTTGCTATTATGTTTGCAGGTAGCTTGACAGACCCTGCTTCCCTGCAAAGCATGCTTTTAGCCTCAACATGGTGGAGACCGGTCAGCAGCCGCTTCCTTCTTCAAGCAAGTAATCATTATGCCATCGAATTCATGGTTTTTTGTAGATGTATGTGCCCAAATCCTATCTTCCATAAAGTTCAGTCTTTCTCAAAACGTTTATAGAATTTTTGATGTGATTTCCCCGTTGTTCCATCATTTTCCCTCCCTTCATGTTGAACGATAGTTTCCCGAACTTGTAGTCTAACTGTTTGTATCGTGGGATTTGATAACTAAAGGAAAGTTGGCTACAAGAGTAAATGAATCCCAAGCCCACCAATGCCTGATCCTTATGACATAAATTTTACCATTGCAAAATATAGCCATATGGAAATTTATTCTCTGTCCTCACACCTTTTACAACTAATTCTACATGTACCAATCCATGGCTCAATCGCAACACTTAAACTCTTCTGACCCAAGGGAGAGCAGCATGATTTTCTGTCCTTAGAAAAATATAAATTATGTGTTCTTCAGTTGAATACTGATTCCGGTGAGTTTATTACTAGAGCAATGGCAGATGTCTCACATCGTGTTTGAACCCATGCAGAGAATGGACAGATTGGTATCGTTAATATGGATTGTGGGGTCTTAAGACTACATTTTTGTGATGGTCTATTCAAAATTATAGGATTCCATAGTATTGGAGGACTTACACATGCTTTCAATATCATGCTTGACAAAATATTGACTTGGGTTTCACACATTTACAAGGAGATTGGAGTTTTATTGAACTTATGCACGCATGCACTTAACAACTCAATTTAGTTTTTCCTTTATCTTTTAAAGCGATGTTTTTCCTCTGTTAAACTGTTTTAGTATTGTTGGAGATCCCTGCTCAGGATGCATCTGAAGTTACAATTATTCCAGAACCTTGGAATGGAAATCTGGTCATAGTAAATGTGAAGAAATATATGCATTTCCATGCCTCTATTCCTCACTAAGCATGCGCTATTATTTAACTTCAGGCTTATTTTCCTCTCTTCATTTCTGATTGAATCCATGTTTTCTTTTCTCACATTTACACAATTAATATATATAGAGAGAGGAGAATTCAAACATACATATGTACGTGCCACCTTGGCACTCTCAAAAAAGCAGAATGAGTATGATTCAGCTAAAGCAACTACTACATGTTTTTCTTATATACTAACAATGTCTTCTTTTGGAAATATACAAACATGTCTTCATCACATATTTACATAAAAAAATTGCATTTATACTTTTAATCTTGCAAGAACATCAAACAGAAATTTAACACCAGTTTCCTTTCTTTAGATTAAACATGGATAGAAAGTGCATATAACTCAATGGATCCCTCTCTTGCTTCCTTGAAACTAATCACTTGAACGCCCCTTGTAAATATTGATCCTGTTGCTTTAAAACTAATCAGGTGACTATTAAATTTGTGACAAGTAATTAAACTAAAATTGTTTCTCAACCGTAATTGTTGGTTGATTAGGAGTTACTGTAACCGGTGGCAGTTTTTCCGTTAATGTAACTTCTTGACTAAATGTATTTAAATGTATTTGGAGAGGAGCGAGAATAGTGAATGAGATGTGTGGATGATATGCCTGATTGTAATCTTCATTGTTGAAAGGAATAAGACATCAATACTTTGCCGAGGTGGATGTTTCCCCAAATTAGAGTTTTACCACGTTAAAAATACTGTGTAATATCTGACTACATTTGTCCATTATTGTTTTTAATTAATGTTATATTCAAAATCAAATATCAACAGTGACTATATCTTATAAATCTTTAGTCTCCTGCTGCACATTTACTTGGGGTACCTTGAAATGCCTCATCAAAATAACCCCATTCCATTGACTTTTTTCTATTGCTGAAACTTTCAAATTTCTTTTATTTTTTTACCTTCCCAAGATGCCTGATTCCTCTGTGCGCATTTCTGATATGGTGATTGACTTGTTTTGGAACAGTTTCTTTGTTTTTGAAATATCTTTTAATTTCTATCCAACGAGATTGCCCATATCACTGTGCAGGGCGTAGTTTTATGATCTCTTAGTTAAGCATCATCATGACACTTGTTCCAGCATTCAAGCAATGGAATTCCTTCCCATTTTCCTTTACAATCATATAATTTCAATGTGTCTTACCATATCTCTTTTGAAAATGGACAAAGCACAAATAAGTGGTCTAGGTTCTATATATTCATCCTGTTTTTGTACAGGATACGCTATCTTGGTCTCTAACAATTGTCCCAGTTAGAACCTTATTGGACAAGGACAACCATAACCCAGGTTAGAACCATAAAATTTATTTTGTTTTAAGAGAATACATTGACAATGATAAATATGAATAAGACACTTATCTTGGCTCCATTCCCCATTGAACACACGGCCCTTGCTTCCCTATTAATCAAATCAGGCTGGGCTAGCCGAATGTTGAATGCCTTGTCCTTTTATGCTCACAAAAAAGTTGAGTTGAATAAGGGTTGATATAGTATTCAAATTGTGTTGCATATATTGAAATTTTGACATAGGGGTTTTAATTTGATATAGAGTATTCAAATTGTTTTCAAATTTTGAAATAGGGTTTTTAACTTGATATAGAGTATTCAAGTTATGTGGTAGAAATTTTGAAATTTCGTAAACTAATAATTTTTCAAATTGTAAATTGTATTTTTTTTAAATTGACATTAACATTTAATTAGATTTAGAGATGTATAATTGTTCAAAATTACAGTTTATGAATACTGAAATTGTATAATTTTTATAAATTAATATAGATTGATCGTGAAACTAAATCTACCAAGTATAGAGAGGGATTCAATTTTTGAGTTGTTTTTTTTTCATCTTAATTTTTTTCTAGAAATTTGATCCCTTTCCTTGCTTGATAGATCCCTGTTTTAGATGGATCCATGTTGGTTTATAATTTTTTCAATTATACCAACCAAGCTGATTTTTTAAATCTTTTTATTTTGTTTTTTAATTTTTAATTTTATAAATAAAAGACATCTTCTCCATACTAGGCTATAAAGCACATCACTTCACTACTCTAAATGAGACTAAGAGAAATATGATATACATTTACCTAAAATCTTAAAAAAAAATCATTTAGGTAAGCTTGTTAAGTGAATCCTTCATGAGTAGGTAAACTTGTTGATTAGGGTGTTCAAAAATAATATGAGGCCTTAAACCTTTGTCTTCCTGTGGTCAACTCTTGTACAAATCTTGTATTTAATAGATCATATGACACCAAACTAACTATTCCCTTGTTCTGATTTTTGCTCATATGATGCGTGGTGAACAGAAAATTCTGCCCACTCTGCTCCTCACCCCAACATGACTCAACAGAAGTATTGTATGCTTGAGATGGTTTTTCTCTTGGTTCTGCTGCAATACTTCTTGCATTTGTATTGACTAATTAGTTAGCTATTTTTTTTCACATAATACATTGGATGTATTTTGAGTCCTATAGGATAAATTGTGGACCATGGTCAACTTGTTGAACACTATCAAAATTATCTTATCTTATCCAATTCTTCACTTCACACTATCAAAATTATCTTATCTTATCCAATTCTTCACTTTACATAGAAGAAACCTTGAGGGACTAAGGATTCCTTTCCTATAAAGGTTATCACCTATTAATAGTTTACCATGAGATAAGAGTCAGACTAAGAAATTCATCTTAGGGAGAGATATGGATCCAAATCTTGTTATACAAATAAGAGAAGGGAGATCACTCAGAGTGAGTTTAAAATTTTAAGATTTGTGAATAACCTTCCTTTACAGAATAATGACCCGTGGAGTCTTCCCATTTTAAGAGACTTCCACAGTGCAAACTTTAAAAGGTAGAGCCATTGACAACATGAACAAACTGTTAGTTTGCTAGTCAGACATAAATAAGGAAAGTACAATAAACTATAGTAGAAAGCAATCAATGAAAGAGAAAAACATAACACACTTTTTCTTGCTAAGATATACCATTAAACTCTGCTTTTATTTGCATATAATACCACACTAATCACTCAATAAGGTTCAATGTTACGAACCAAAAAATTGCAATCTGGTTTTTTTATTTTCTTTTTATTTTGAAAGAAATATGGAAATTGATAATTGCAAACAACGACAGCAACAGAAACTAAAACAAAAACAATAATGTCATGTACCTAGATGCCTCCCTTGCCATTGGGGATTCCATACAAAAATCCATTCTTTATTAACTAGTTGCTAAGACAATTCAAAACTCTTGGCTGCAGAACAAATGGAATTGATATGCACATACAAATGGGAGTGGAAATACCATGCATATTTCAAATTCATTCTTTGTCCATAATATAACAAAATGTGAACATAAGCATTCCACATAGATGAATATGGATACTTATTTGTTTTCAAATGTAGTTCATCAAAATAGTTATTGAGAAGCAATTCACCACCCAACCATAGGAATCAACAATGCCCTCCCCCCCACAAGCTAGGCCATGATACATCTAGGGAAAATGAAACTCCTACATGGCTCTAATCTTACTCAATCCAATCCATCTCTCTCATAGCATAGCCAATATACTAACTAATAAGCACTCTAGGCCTTCATTGAACCATCAATCCACTATGGCACTCTCTTCTCCTTCATAACACAAGGAAGTTATTACCTTTTTTTCTGATGTAATATTAACCATGAAGGCTACATATGTGATTGATGTGTAATATGGCCTAGATATATACATATGTGTAATTCCCATTGGCATTTTTATAAATACCATAATCTTGTGCAAAAAAAATGATAGTTGATTCGGTTTCTATTGCTAGCAATTTTAGAGATTCTCCAATTCTTAGTTCACTATTTGTAGGAAGTTATTTCATAATATCAAACACTTCTCCCCTTTGATTGAGCTCGTTGTAAACCTTTTTAAGATCTAGAGAAATTCTTTTCCAAGGAGGGAACCAATGAGCAGAGAAATTCAGAGCGACTGTGTTTTCAACAAGCTCAGATACGAGGACCTATTAAAAAAATCAAAACCTATAAATGACTGGTACCAAAAACAAGAGTACAAAGTCCTTGTGTCTATACTAGGGAAGGTGTTTTATACAACTTGTAAATAGATTTACACACTAGGAAAAACTTGGCTACAATAAGGATAAACTCGATCAAGTTGATTGGTATCAAATTCCTATCAACTGGAACAATGTCAAAGTACTATCCCTTTGCATTGTTGAACTTTCCTAAGTACTATCAACTGACACACTGCCAAAGTACTATTCATAGAAGAGTCTGTTTGCATTGTTGAACTTGCCTTCTTTGCAAAGGCCAATATGTAAGTACATTGTATGTGACAACATTAGGGCTAACAACTGTTAAAGTACCATATTCAGTTGACCAGGGTGGAGTAAAACCCGATAAGGTACCCTAGGGCCCCTAGTTGTCTCCTGGAATTCTTGGTATGGGACCAAGCAGGTTGATGCATGTAGGTTTCCTGGTTTGGTGTCTCCATTCTCTATCCTAGCTGGAACTCTGCCTGACTGGAACTCCACCTTGACTAGAACTCCACCCCAGCTGGAACTCTGTCCTGGCTGGAACTTCGCCCCGGCTGGAACTCCGCCCCGGCTGGAACTCCGCCCCGGATGGAACTCCACCCCAGCTAGAAATTTGCCTCAGCTGGAACTCCTCCCCCAGCTAGAAATCTGCCCCAGCTGGATATCTTTGTCTTGCAGAACCCATCCACTAGGTATTATATGTAACAATATTAGGATATTGTTGTTTTCTCATCATTACGATGAAAAGCTTGACCTCAACCTAAATTTTGTCATTCCTGCAAATCCTTTAATGTGACTATTGAAGCTTACGATGCCTGGAATATAGCCATGTTCTTACATTCCTTCAAACAGTTTGAATGCATCAGGATTAACAGTATGCAAAGAGTGTTGGGCACTTTAGATAATATTCTTACATATGGAAATGATTGTTTTCGTCAAACCCTAGATGATAGGTCAATGGTGGTTTTAATTTTGCTAGAGGGAGATGTGACTTTTCCTCGACTGGAACTCTGCCCCGACTGGAAATTTTCCCCGGTTAGAACTCTGCCCCGGTTGGGACTTTGCCTCGACTGGATCTCTGCCCCGATTGGAACTTTTCCCTGACTAGAACTCTACCCCAACTAGAACTCTAGCCCAACTGGATTTGTTTGTCTTGCAGAACCCATTTACCAGGTATTATACGTAAGAAGATTAGGAGCATATTGTTTTCTCATCATTTGGATGAAAATATTGACCTCAACCTTGAATTTGTCATTCCTACGAATCCCTTTGATGTAGCTATTGAATATTTTGATACTTGGAATATAGCCATGTGCTTGCCTTCCTTCAAACAATTTGAATGCAGCGGGATTAAAAGTATGCAAAGAGTGTTGGGTGCATTAGAAAATATTCTTGCATATGGAAAGGGTTTTTTTCATCAAACCCTAGATGGTAGGTCAATGGTGGTGTTAAGTTTCCTAGAGCAAGCTATGACTTTTCCCCGGCTAGAACTCTGCCCCGGATGGAACTTTGCCCTGGCTGGAACTTTGCCCTGGATGGATCTTTGCCCCGATTGGAACTTTTTCCCGACTGGAACTATGCCCCAGCTAGAACTTTTCCTTGACTGGAACTCTTCCCTAACTAGAACTTTTCCCTGGCTGGAAGTCTGCCCCAGCTGGAACTCTGCCTTGACTAGAACTCTGCCCTGACTGGATTTCTTTGTCTTCCAGAACCCATATACTAGGTATTATACATAATAATATTTGGAGCTTGTTGTTTTCTCATCATTTGGATGTAAAACTTGACCTCAAACTCGATTTTGTCATTCCTGCAAATCCCTTTGATGTGGCTATTGAAGCTTATGATGCTTGGAATATGGCCATGTGCTTACATTCCTTCAAACAATTTGAATGTAGCGGGATTAAAAGTATGCAAAGAGTGTTGGGTGCTTTATATCATCTTTTTACACATGGAAAGGTTTTTCTTTGTCAAACCCTAGATGATATGTCAATGGCGGTGTTAAGTTTTCTAGAGGGAGCTGTGAATTTACCCCTGTAGAAACTCTGTCCCGACTGGAGCTCTGCCCCGAATGGATCTCTGCCCCGACTGGAACTTTTTCCTAGCTGGATCTCTACTCCGATTGGAACTTTTCCCTAGCTAAAATTATGCCCCTACTGGAACTCTACCCCGGCTAGAACTCTTCCCTGGCTGGAAATTTTCTTGGCTATAACTTTACCCCACTTATTGGAACCCTACCCTTGTTGGAGATATTGCTTGTTGGAACTTTGCCGTGGCTAGAAATATGCCCCAGTTGGAACTTTGCCCCAGTTGGAACTCTACCCCGACTGGAACTCTACCCCGGTTGGAACTCTACCCCGGTTGGAACTCTGCCTTCGACTGGAACTCAACCTTGCTAGAACTTTGCTCCGACTGGAACCTTGCCCCTGGCTAGAGCATTTCCTCCTTGAGAATCAAAATATTTAAATATATTCTAGTTATAAGTTCAGTCTAATGGGGGAAATGACTCTGACGCTGACCGAGAAGCTATAGACAAAAATAATATCAAAATCATCTTGGATTGTCCCTACATGCCAAGACATGTATTTGATGGCATAATGGAAATGCTTGAGTTTTTATTTTGTCAATTTATTCTTAGTATATTGTTGATCTATTTGGTTTGTTGATATTATTTCACTTATATGGTGGTTTGAAACCTTGTTCATGGCCCATGAACCCTAGAAGCTTCAATGAAATCCTATAGCTCTTTATTTCCTTCGCTAGCATGGTCAAATCCCCAAAACCTGTCATTGGTGTATAAAATGTTTTAATGGAAACCAAATCCCACTCAAAGGCCAAAGGTTTGCTCTAGAGGGATTATGTGGTGTTTTGAGTCCTTTCCCATAGCCCATGAACCATAGAAGCTTCAGTTTGTGTCCACGATGCTTATTTCCCTCCCTTATCATGGTCAAGGACCTTAGACAAATCTCTAGTATGCAAAACCTGCTAATGACACCTATATCCCATTCAAAGGTCAATGATCGCATCTAGAGTCTGTGTGATGATTCAAGGCCTTCATCGTGGCCCATGAGACCAAGAAGCTTCATTTGGCATATAAGTCCCTTGATTTCCTCCCTCAACTATGATCAATGCCTCTAGACCCATACTGCAAAAATCCTCATAAGGATACCTATGTACCACTTAAAGGACAAATAATTCTTATAAAGGATTCATGTTGTGGCTTGAGGACCTTGTCATGACCTTTGAGCCCTAAGAAATCTTCCCCACCTGGAACTTTGCCTCGACTGGAACTCTTCCCCTGCTAGAACATTTCCATGGCTGGAACTTTGCTCTTCCTAGAAATTTTCCTTGGTTGGAACTCTACCTCGGCTGGAACATTGCCCCACCTGGAACTTTGCCCAGGCTGGAACTTTGCCTCAGCTGGAACTTTCCCCCAACTCAAACTCTTCCTCGGATTGATCTCTGACAAAGTGTCCTCAGACATACAACTTTATTAATGAAAAAGGAAAATAATTACATCACATAGATGTGTAGGCTAAGTCCTGAAAGATTACCTCACATGGAAAACTCGATGTATTTAAATACCCAAAGAGTAACAACTAATTTACCATTACTGAAACTAAGTTAGGGACACCTCACATAATCACATGAGTGTGTAGATTCCCTTTTACATTTATTAAACTAAACTTCTAAAAATAACATTTTGGATCATAATTCCTAACAATCCTCCCTTTGATCCAAAAATTATTTTGAACAAACACCAAGTTCATTTCTAAACTTATCAAATTTGACCCTTTCAAGAGATTTTGTAAAAATATCCACAGTTTGATCTTCTGATGGACAATACTTTGGCTTGATGATTTGTTTAATGACGAGAGCCCGAATGTAATGATACTTAGTATCCACATGCTTAGTCTTTGAACGAAAAATAGGATTTTTGGCTAACTTGATTGTTGATTGATTATCAATAAATAATGAAGTCGCTTCTTTCTGATCAACTTTGAGGTCTTGAAAAATCGTTCTTAACCAAACTATCTCACAAACAGCTTCCCAAGCTGAAATATATTCTGCTTTTACTGTAGAATTCATAATTATATCCTGCTTTTTAAAACTCCATGACACTGCAGCTGATCCCATATTCATTAAGTAACCTAAAGTAGATGCCCTGTCATCAATATCTCTAGCAAAATCTGCATCTGAATAGCCAACAAGGTTGAAATTTTTGTTTCTTTTAAACTCAAGTCCAAAATCCTTTGTTCCTTGAAGATACCTTAACACCCTTTTTGTTGCATTCCAATGACTTTCTCTAGGTTCCTGCATATATATGGAAAGTATGCTGACTGCATACGATATATTAGGATGATTATTCATCAAGTAAATGAAACATCCAATTAACTATCGATATCTAGTACCATTTACAAGTTCCCCCCCTTCAAACTTAGAAAGTTTTAAATTTTTCTCCATGGGGGTAATCGTTGGTTTACATTCCTCCATTCCAAACTTCTTCAATAATCCAAAAATGTACTTAGCTTGAGAAATAAATATGCTTCCTTCCCACTGCTTTACTTCAACTCCAAGATAGTAATGAACTAATCCCAAGTTTGTCATTTCAAAATCTGTTTGAAGTTCTTGCTTAACCCGAAGTTTATGATCATTATTGTAACTGTTATGAGAAAATCATCAACATACATAACCAAGATGACTAATTTGTTTTCTTGGATTCGAACATACAAAGTATCATCTAACTCACTATGAAGAAAACCAACTTTCTATAGGTAGGCATCCATTTTTGCATACCAAGCTCTAGGAGCCTGTTTCAATCCATACAATGCCTTAACCAGTTTACAAACTTGATTTTATTTCCTTGGAACCTCAAAACCAGGAGGTTGAGTCACATAAACATCCTCTTGTAAATCACCGTTTAGAAATGCACTTTTTACATCCATTTGATGCACTTTCCATCCATTTTGTGTAACCAAAGCTAGCAAAATCATGATAGTATTCCATTTCACTATTGGAGCAAAATTTTCTTCATAATCAATCCCTTCTTTCTGAGCAAAACCCTTTTCCACCAATATTGCCTTATATTTATCAATATCTCCATTTGCTTTGTACTTAATTTTGTAAACCCACTTACAACCAATGGGCTTAACATCATGTGGACAATCAACAATTTTCCAAGTCTGATTCTTGATTACTACATCATACTCACTTTGCATTGCTATTTTCCATTCATCATATTCAACTGATTCATTAAAAGTAGCTGGTTCAACAACTGACAGAGAAAAATTTTCTGAACCCATATTAGAACTCCTTCTACCTATTTTTCCTTTTTCACCAGTCTCAACATCTTGAAGTAACTGAGTTTCCCATTTTGGTTGCTTCTTTTCAATGTTAACTTGATTTGAATCATCCAAGTTAACTTGTGAGGAATTTAAGTTATCTTCAATCTGTTCCAAGGTGTCTTCAACCTGTTCATCATCCTATACTTCTGAAGTGAAATCAAACCATTGTTCATTCCTTGTCTTGTTTAAGTGTTGCATCCTTATTTGTTCCTTAGTTACTTTTTCCTCTAAGTGACTAAGCTGTTTTTCAACCTGTTCTACACTTAAACTTTCTATTTCATAAAAAATCACATCCTTGCTGACAATAAACTTTCCATATGACAGAAGCCTATACCCCTTTTTCTCATCGGAATAACCAATCAACATGCACTTAACACTTCTAGAATCTAACTTCTTTCACTTTTCTTTTGGGACAAGTGCATAAAAAACTGAACCAAAAACTCTCAAATGTTTGACCATAGGTTTGAATCCATACCAAGCCTCAAAAGGAGTTATTCCATCAAGTAATGATGAAGGAGATCGATTCCTCAAATAAACTGCTATATGAACTGCTTCAGCCCAATAACATGAATTCAACCCTTTGAAAAATAACATTGATCTAGCCATGCCCAATAAATTATTATTCATCCTTTTTGATACTCCATTTTGCTGTGGAGTATAAAACTTGGTCAACTATCTTTTAATCTCTTTTGCCTGACAATAAGTCAAAAAATGATTTGATGTAAACTCACCACTGTTATCAATTCTCAAAGTAGAAATATTTTCCTTTGTCGTTGTTTCAACCAAATTTCGAAATGATTGAAACTTTTCAAGCCCTTCTTATTTTTCCTTCAAGAAATACACCCAAACCATCCTGCTAAAATCATCAATAAACAACAAAAAATATTTACAACCACCAAGTGAAGTTTCCAAAGGACCACAAATATCACTATGAACAAGCTGTAATCTCCTTGTTGCTCTCCAAGTGCTTTTTGAAAAAGCTATCCTTCTCTGTTTTCCATAAATACAAGCTTCACACTTTGCTTTTTCCTTCCGAAAAGTAGGAAACCCCTTTACCATTCCTTGTTTTTGGAGCTGTACAAGACTATCAACATTCAATTGCCCAAAATGAATGTGCCACAATTTGATAGGTGAAACATCAGTTTCAACAGAACCTGCAAATTCCTTCAAAGGTTCCTTTGATCTAGGAATTATTGTTCCCTTCATCCTAAGAAGCTTTCCATCTTCATAACCTGTCATAACTATTTTGTATGCATCCTTTTTTGAATTAACCAAAAGGATACCATCTTCCATTACAATTTGATGTCCTAACTGGCGAATGACAACTAAAGACAACAATTTTTTCTTAAATGTAGGCACATACCAAACATTAGAAATCAATCTTTCTCCAATTCTTGGAAAGTCAACCTTAACTGTTCCTTTTCCTTGTGGCAAATGAATAGAATCATCTGCAAGGAAGATTGAATTTAAATTACAATCTTTATAACTCCAAAAGAAATCTTCCCTATGTGTCATATGCTGAGTAGCCCCTGTATCCATAATCCAAGGATCTTCAAAATAATTTTTGAGACAATAAGAAGACTAGACAAAATCCGCTGATTCCAACTGATGAACTTGAACAAAGTCCATTGATTATGATTGTCCATGTGTTGTAAAAACATATTCACAATTTTCACTATCGTCTACATGAGCATAATGTGTCGCTAATGAATATTCTTTAGATTCTCTTTATTTTAGAATTTTTTCAAATGAAACTCTACACTCTGAAGCATAATGTCCAACTCTATTGCAACGAAAACATGTGACTTGTTTATTACCTCTTCCTCTTCCAGAGACCTGTTGGTTTTTTGAACCTCTTCCTCTTCCAGAAAACTGTGATTGTGTACTTTCTAATTTTTTAGAACCTCTTCCTTGATTTCTTCCTCTTCCTATTTCGTGGCCTCTTCCTCTTCAAAAACCCTGACCATGACCTCTGATTGAATATTGAAAAGAATTCTGTTGTTGTTCATTTGCTTTCTGATAATTTCCCTTTTGATAATTACTTGAATATTGTTTGCTAGTACTTGCGACCAAAACATCTTCTCCTGCTTGCTTTGTTTTACCAAAAGTTTTGTCATGTGTGGCAAGTAATTCACTTAGTGTGTCAAAAGAAATATTATCCAATTTATTTGTAATCTGTAAAGTTTCCAAAAAATGCTTATATGTCTCAGGAAATCCTGTGATCAAAATGGTCACCATCATGCTGTCCTCAATTTTACCAAAACCAGCTCTTGAAATTTCTTGTTTCATATTCTTCAATCTAGAAATGTACTCCATGACATAACCTCTTGAAGACAATTTTTGTTGAAACAACTTCAATTGGAGATCGATTTTCTTAGCTTCACTTTGAGAATCAAATAAATCTTTCAATGTCTTCCAAGCTGACCATGCATTAGAACTATTTTCAATATGCACAAAAATATGATCAGAAATAGTACTGTGAATCAATGCTAAGGCCTTCTCATCTTTTAGTTCCCACTTTGCAAGATGATTAGGAATACTTGGTTTGGTAGGCTGAGCGTTACACACACCATTCCACAATTCATTGTAAATTAGAGTGCTTTGAATCTAACGACTCCAAATTTTATAATTTTTCGATCCTTCCAACTTGTCATATTCATTAAAAAGACTTACAACTCTAGACATTGTAAAACATAAACACCTTATAACTCCATAAGATGTGTAATATGTAAACCTTATAGCTCCAAGAATTTAAAAAAAAAAACACCTTATGTCACCAGAATAAACAATCACCTTATATCACCAATATAAGATTTTATGCAAAAATATCACCACCAGCATGAAAGAAAAATTATGCATCAACAAGAGTCACCATGAAATAAATACTGCAAGAAATACCACATACCATGCAGAAGAGAGCTATAGGAGCTTGGCCTTGACCCACTTATAGGCTCAAGAAAATAATTTGATAGAGCTTCACTTGGCTCTAATAAAACCTTGAGTGAAAATACAAGTACTCCTTATGACGCCAACAATTCTCCTTATTACTCCAAAAAAATAACAAATCTTTATAGGTGAATTGGAGAGATACAAGATTGTTGAGTGAGAGGTCACAAGTTCTAGTCCCATCAACTCCAAAATTAATTATTTTTTTTAAAGTTTTATTTCTCCACCTTTTTCTTCTTATACAATATAAAAAATCTCCAAAAATAAAAATGAATAATAAATTACCTTATCTCTCCAAAACAACTTATTCACTTTTCAAAATATTACATAAATCTTGAATTAAATGAAAAAGTGAAAAAAATTATAATCAACTCATCTTCACAAACTCACTGTATATTTAAATTATTTTAGCAAGATTTGTTGGTTCTTTAACGTTGGTGTTCCTTCCAGTTTCATGCATTCAGAATCCATATTTATTCCAACACGTGAATCCATGCGAGGCAAATATATTTAAACCATCTTAAATGGGCAGCACAATGAGCGATTTCTTCAGGGTACATGACTGTTTCTAATAAATCCGTCGTTGCATCATCACCACCCTTTCAGAAATGAGATATAGTAGTTGGAAAAACATTGAGCCCCCGAGCCTCATGCACACAATGCTCCACTTCAAGACGTGCGATGGTCCTTTACTTCTATGCGGGTTTTTGTCAACGCCTACACAGGTTCTTTTCAACGCTAGTCTCTACAATGGAGTTTTGCTTTTCTAGTGTTCTCTCTCTTCAATGCTTCCTCCAAAATGATGAACTCTTCTACGCTTATTGGTTCTCTACTGCTGGGATATGCTGGTGTTAGCATCAACACGCTAGTTCTCTTTATCAGCACTGGTTCAGTTCTCTTCTTCTTTGTTGATTCAGACACCTCTACACCATGTCTTCTACACTAGTTCTTCTTCCCAACACCAACTATGCTATCTATCTCAGTGAGAAAATGCAATAAGAATGATTTTTTTTATTTAAAAAAGAACCAAGAACTTATATGTGTCTTCCTTTAAAAAAAAAAATTCTCTTCCACAAAATTTTTAAATAACCTTGCCTTCCAAAAAATACAATATTTTACTCTCTCCAAGTAAAATGAAAAAACCGAGTCAATAAAAAAATCTTTTCTACACACACACACACACACACACACACACACACACACACATATATATATATATATTTAAGCCCAAAAGAATAGGGATCATTAACTTATGGTCAAAATTTCCCTATTCCAAAACCTTGAAAGTCACCTTCTTCAAACAACTTTTAGCACATTCCAACCAGGTTCCAACCAGACCAACCTTTAACCGCGTGCTCTGTAACCACTTTGAAAATGTGTCCTTAGACACAAAACTTTATTAATGAAGAAGGAAAATAATTACTTCACAAAGATGTGAGGGCTAAGTCCCGAAAGATTACCTCACATGCAAAACTTGATGGATTTAAATACCCAAAGAGTAACAACTAATTTACTGTTACTGAAACTAACTTAGGGACACCTCACATAATCACGTGAGTGTGTAGATGCCCTTTTAAATTTATTAAACTAAACTTCTAAAAATAACATTTTCGATCATAATTCCTAACAAACTCTGCCTTGGCTCGAACTTTTCCCCGGTTGGAACTCTACCCCGACTGGAACTCTATGAGGGGTGTCAATCAATTCCTATATGCTTCTGTTGGAATTTCCTAGAATAATATGATATTTTCATGGTAGATCAAACATTTATTTTGTACTGTGTCTTTGTGATTTTAGAAATGGATGGTCTTGCATAACATTTATTACTAAGTGTAAAAACGTTGTTATTTTTGTAGGGTTTCTTTTGCTTAGAGGATTTAGAAACCAAATATGGTCTTCTAATACTATGGCCATAATACAGTTTCATGTTTTATCTGAATAATCAAATTTTTTATTATTTTTTATAATGTAGATAATCCGATATTCTTATTGATGTATCAAGCTACATGAACTAAATATATTATTGGTTGACCATCCCAGGAAGACTTGACTTATAAAGTCATCAAGGGAAGTAATGGCCGTAACTTCTTTAACTGTTTGGGGACTGATTGCAATGGTTTGCGACGCAACAAGTGTCGCACATTTAATAAACATCAAGAGCAAGTACATGGGTGGGAACCCATACAATTGCATGTTGGTTCCCTGCGTGGCCATAACTACAAGCTTCGATCTGTATCAAGAATGGAAAAAGAACGTAAGCGGAAAAATTATGACGTTGAATATTAGTTTAAGAATAATAAGAAGCCCGTGGAGACTGCTGCTATTCAGAGAGAGGTCCAAAGAGAGGTATGATTATTGTATTGATGTTTTATTTTCGAACATAGTTTTTTTCTTGTATCTGGCGGAATCGACAATTGGCTAGTTTCATACTCGCATGACACGGGGTCTATTTTGACTGCTACCACTATAAACTCCAGGAGAGTACACTGACCCCCATAATGTACCTTCAATGCTGCAATGAGGTTTGAACCCGTGACTTGTTTAACATCCTGTACACCTTAACAAGTGTACGATTTCCAACTAGTCTACACCTCGAGGGGTATTTTCGAACATATTTAAAAAATGGCGCTTTCTCAATGTATTCTCCTTGTTTTTCTTGTAATAGGGGGTGAAGGGTGTAGATGAGTTGTTCGGGGATGCAAGGACACATGTTAAAAGAATCGTTACTGAATACAATGCACAAGCTTGTGAAAAAAATCTACACTAATGAATATTGTCTGTAAGAATATTATAAAAGATAAACATTGAGAGGCGCTAAGTAAAATATTCAATGAGTCACTGCCGGTAGGATTTTTCAATTTTTATTCAAATTCCTATTTAATTTCAGTCTTGAATGGTATTTGGAGGCCTAACATATATTGAATATCCTTTCATTGCAACAAAGATATTTAGGTAGCTCTTCCAATTTGTCACAGGATGATTACATGTCTGTTGACGATACAGTCAGCGTACGTTTCGTAAACCCCTCCATTTTTTGATACATATTGGAAATTCCTGAATGAATATCCATCTCATTGACATTATTTCCTCTTATTTACAGGGAAATATTATATATGTGGGTCAATCGTCTACAATTGATTTGAATCAAACACCTGATATTTCTGAAAATACTGATTTTTCTTTATGTGACATGACAACTGGAGATGTCAATAAGGATAATAAGATATCTGATTGTATTGAAAGCATTCAACAATGTGAGAATACATATGCAAGTGTTCATTTCATCCCACCATCATTTGAAAAGACTCCAATTGATTTAATAGTTGCATTTGAATTTTCATTGGAGTCCCATCCATCTATAGGCCCACCAACATTTGACAAGAGGGTGAATTCATGAATATGGGTGTCTATTCCGTGCGAATAATTTTTCTGAATTCATATTCCGTAATATTTCAGCCTAAATAATTTATGTTTTCGGCCGAAAACATAGAACTAACTTTCGGCCAAAAACATAGTTCGACCGAAAGTTATTTTTAATGGACACTGTTAACTTTAAAGTTAGAAAGAACTAACTTTCTAACTTTCTAAATTTAAAATTAATGGTATCCGTTAAAAATAACTTTTGGCCAAAATATTTGTTCGGCCAAAAACCTGTAAATTTTCAGAAATGGAATTCTATTTTATTTTTTACTCTTCTTCCAATTTCGGATAGATCGGATCATATCAAATACTTAAAATTTCTCTTCACAAATAATACCATTAATTGCATAATTCAATCTATTTTCTATATATGTGAATTTTGTTGAATTTGGTGTTATCCACTAATTTTATTTATTATATTTCTTAGACGGTGTCTAGATTACTTCAAAATTTAATAGAATTCATTGAAATGAAAATTTAATAACTTCTTAAAGACACGATAATTTTTTTTGGAAAAATCATGGTGCCCAACATTGATGTATTGTCTTCAAAAGGGTACTTTTAGTTTCTTTTTTGAATTGGAAATTAGGGAACATGCTATGTCAAACTAAACATGTTAGTTTTATGCTAGTTTTTCAGATTGGTCCACTTCAAAAAATTCTAATAATTATTGCATGCGGTTGTTGGATACAAACTTATAGGCAACCTTTAGTACAATCTTTTTAGATCATCATAACATATTTTTTTTTTAATGAACAAACCAGTGTAAAAAAACATGCTTATTTATCATAATTTCATTAATTAATAACATACTATGAACACTTGCAAAAATGACATATCAAATGCCAATAAAAAAAATCTAAAAAATAACCGATAGAAAGCTAACACGATTCTCTACAACTTTTGTTTTTACTAAAAAATGAAATTCTAAATACAAATATAATTTTTCTTTGCTCGAAGTTGACAAACTTGGAAAAACAACACTGCTTTTCTCATAACCCCCCCAAATATAGACACCTAGATTCATGATTTCACCCAAGACTCCTATGTATTTAAATGATCCACTTGACCTTTTATTGGAGTCCCATCAATCTATAGGCCCGCCAACATTTAACAAGATTCCTATTGATTTAAATGATGCTATTGACTTTTCCTTCTAGTAGAATCCTTCCATAGGCCCACCAACATTTGGCAAGACCCTAGTGGATTTGGATGGAGGGAGAAATATTGTGGTAGATCATGGTAAGGTCCAAACCATGAAAAATGAGGATGATATTAAAGATCAATCTCTGCCAAAAAATACTTGCGCATGATGAAAGGGTTGCAAACGAACATTTCTTACCCTGGAGGAAGGAAATGATAAGAACTCCAAGTATCTCCACCCTTATTTTTATTCACAATCTATAGCCAATACGAAGAGGCCACGCACATGTACAATGATGAAAAATAGGTGTGAAAAAAGGCTAACTTTCATTTGTATATTGAAGACAATGATTTCTGCACATTTATGGATGTTTGTACTTTTTTACATAGTGTTATTTGAATATCTATAGATGTGCTTTCAGCTACCCCAAAAGAAACACTAATCAAAATGGAAAATTTGTAGTCATGTATGAGATTGAAAAATATAACATTTGTATTACGACAATGCAATGTAGTCTATTATTCCTGCTACTTGGTTTTAAAAAAGAGAGTGATTCTTGCTGCGTGTTGGTGATGTATGAATAATTTGTTCCATTTACTATTTTGTGTGAAAACCACTTTTATATTTGCTTATTTAGCTATTCTTGCAATGGTGTATAAGTGATCTGTATAAAATAGAGTGAATTAGCTCAATTTAGGTTCAGAAATTGCACAGATGAATGGTGATATTTCAGGTTCACTAGCTGTATTTTGAGTTGTGTCACCCAATAGCTTAAGAGGGCATGGATTTAGAAAAAAAATAGTGGCTAGTATTTGTCAATTTACTGTATTATTTATTTTTTAATTTGCAATTTAGTTTTTAAAGAAAAAATTTACACCTATATTAGTTTAATTGGTAACTGTTATGTGGCACATCTTATTGAATAAAATGAATATGATTATTGAAAAGAGAGATGTTATCAAGATCATAGGTCAATGAGAGATGTTTTAAGCTCATAGGAGGGTTAGAAAATTGCTTTAGATTAGGGCATTGATGGATGAGTTCCTTGCATGAAGAAGTGGACAAATAACAATTGGCAAGGGTGAAAAACTTGAACCTAACTTTTCATCATTTTCCAACTAAGTTGACAAACTCTAGATTATTGTTGTTTTATTGTTATACAAAGGAAAATGGTTATGAATGTCTTATGGCAAGTTATTTAACCTCATCCAACCCAATTGCTATGAACACTGATGCCCAGGATTGTATCTTTAGACTTGCTTCGTTTTATGCAATTTATGCAAAATCTGCCCTTAGTATTATTTTCATTAAATTATATCCTAGTTTCCCATTCATTCGAATATTTGTTAATGTTCTATTACATCTCTTTTGCAATGGTGGGGAGCTGTATTTGTGTTTACAAAATTGATTTTATAGATTAAATTCAATGCAAAGCTATTTGCAAATAGCAATGTCACATCTATTTTGTTTGGTTCATATGCAAAAACTGCTAACTATACTTTTTAAACTGTTCATTGCAATGTCACTTATTTAAACTGCTAATTGTACTTTTTAAGTGGATTTTTCAACCCTCAATTTGGAGTGGATTTGTATTCAAAGCTGTGATAAAATATGTTAGTAGTTGAAGATGGTTTTGTTATTTCAATAAGTGGCTTGTCTTTTGTTATTATATCATCTTTTTAGGATTACCATTGCAACTTGGTGCAATACAATTACTTTTTCCTTGCAATTCTTATAATGCAAGTAAGTCCATTTGATTATTCATTGTTAATTTTTTTTTACTTGTCTACTTCCTAATTAAAATTCTTGCTCATTTATACAGGTCATAGAAAGCGTAGTCACAAAATGGTGCAAAAGTGGACAATGTGCATTGAAGTGTCATGTCATCCTAACCTTGACCAAGCAATTATTTCTTATCTCCTTCACAACCAAGCAACAAACCATGTGATCCAAAATAGGAGAGCATTTTGTGGAAGGACTACTAACAATGAAGCATACTATATATCGCTTGTTGAAGGGATGAAGGAAGCGAAAGAACATGCTACAAATAATATTGCAGTGGTCACCAACTCTGAGTTAATATCTAACTAGATGAATGGGGTTTACAAAGTTTGGAAAGACCATTTGAAACATCTACATAGAGAAGCGAAAAATGTTTCTAATCAATTCCATACTTTTACCATCGATTACCAGGCCAAGGTCAAGAGGATGTCTACAGATCTAGTTTCAAGAGCAAGGGAAATTGTAACTTCTGATGTCCAAGCTGAATTCCCATCAAAGTCTATTAAAAAAGGATTCGTTCTTGGAAATCAATATATATTTCCATTCCATGGATGTTTTCTTCTTATACTTGTTGTAATGTCTATCATGGCATGGTTGTATCACAACTCTTAGTAAGTGTGGCCTTTTGTACAAGTTACTGCCTGAACAATGCTATTATATAATTATGGTTGAATGTACTTTCTTGTCCAAAATGTTTATGATATTGCATATGCTTATGAAACAACATACTATTTTTCTAAATATGGTATCTCTTGAAATCACTTTGTTGGTTTTTTAATTAATTCTTTCCATATGTGTACAGTGTTCTTGGAATTAGAATCACTTTAAAAAGAATCATTTTAAGATATATGTTCTAAAGATAAGTAATACATGACTTCAAATTCACCCTTTAAAAGAGGGCTGCAAAAGATAAATTAAATGAGATCAAAAGAAGGCAAATGCCCAGAATGAAGGAATGTGAGAAATTTACAGTATATTTACTTACAAAGATATTATATGTTGAATTGTAGGCAATATAGCCTTATCACCACACTCAATCAAGAATAAGCAGAGTAACTTCAAATTTTAGAACAATAATTTAAGAAGAGAACACGAAAGAAGAGCTTCAATGTAGGGTAGTAAACTTTAGTTCAGTACTAAAAATGGTTGTATCTTTTTGGTTTTTTTAATTAAAACATCATATCTTTTGCAGTAAACCTATATATCATTCTATTAAAGGAATTCATATTTTGTCTAGTTCCTAGTTTTAGCTTCAATACTGTAGGACCTTGTTAACATTGAGATATGTTGACTCAATGTTTCAATTTCTGGACCACCTTGGTTTATATGTACTTCTCTCTATTAAAGGATTGAACTTTTCACGAAATTTTTTTTTTTTTTTTAATTCTGGAAAAAAGTGTTCTTTGACAATGGTTATCAAAATAATTGGTGGATGGGATTGGTCGAGGCCGTAGCATACAACTCCTATAATCATCATATTGAAATGAATCGATGAAAAGTGTTATTTGACAATGGTTATCAAAATAATTGGTGGATGGGATTTGTTGAGGTTGTAGCATAACCATGAAAACACTAAACAAAATGGTATATCAAGCAACCATGGACCTGCTGCTGTTTTGGGCAATTATCAACAACATAATTTTCATGTTGTGTATGATATGGAGACTCAAAGAGTTGGGTTTCAACCAAAACAATGTGCTCCAATTTTCAATCGATCTCTCTCACTCCTGCACACTAATTGGTTTCCAAAATTGTTATGAAGGGAACTCCATGGCATCCATGTTTACAGTAGAAGTTAACAAAATGCTTTGTATCCATGCTACTTTACCATAAATTTGTTTTTTTGGAAAATATATTGATCCAATGAATTTAAATATTTAAAAGGTGAACATGTGCTAATTACCGAGGGTGCGAATTATCCATTTGATAGAATTTTCCTTTACCTATGTTGTGTTTACTCCACTTAATAGCTTTTTTCTTTATTTGATGGCAACTGGAACGAACTTTGATGGAAATTGTAACTTTTATGACTTTTGAGTATAATTGTCAATATGTTTAGACTGATAAATGTTACATGAACATCTATTGAAAATAACAAAATCTAGTAATGACAATCATATGATATCATCCGCTACCAACATAATGTGAATGTGGGCTAATGGTAAGCCTGCACACAACCTGAATTTCTGAGGACAAATAATTTCACTTAGTATTTGAAATCACTTTATTTGGTAAGGATTTTATATTGCACTAACTAACAAAAAAAATTAAACATCTCTTCTACACCTAGCCGTAAGAGAACCTCTCTGCTCTTTTGAAACACTTTGTAGGAATTTTACTAGCATAAACTTGTGATGTAAGAGAATCTCTCTTATCTTGTGCAACACTTAGTGGAATTTTACAAGTGTAGTCTCATAGCTATAAGAGAACCACTCAACTCTTCTGCAACACTTAGTATGAAATTTATAAGTATTAGTTAATATAACCTATCCTTACAACACTTGGTACGGAATTTATAAGAATTATTTAATACAACTTGTCTCTTGTGCAAGAATTAGAGTAGTATCGTGACACAAGACACTACTCACATGAACACCTGAAATTCATAAATAAGGAGTCCCATGAAATGTACCTGGGCTTGTCTTTAGACCCGGCTGGTGATGTCTTAGTCTATGTATTTTCCTTGGAGAAACCGTGGCAGACTGTTGCCCCTATACAAGAATCCACATCGCATGTAAACAAAGGCGTATGCATGGATACATCAACAACATGAGGAAGAAATAAAAACCAACAACTGCTAAAGTAGGGAAAGTGCCAAACCTTGGAAATTGCCAATGGGTGTGCTCCCAAGAAACCAGTCATGCTCCCCGGATGGAAGAACCATAGGAGGAGCACATGTGGATGTCATGTAAGATCGTTAGGGAAGTATTGTGACGCAAAACAATATGCACATGAACACCTAAAATTAATAAGTAAGGAGTCCCATGAAATGTACTTGGGCTTCTAGTTAGACCTGGTTGGTGCTTTCTTGGTTTACGTCTTTGCCTTGGAGAAACTGTGGTAGATTGTTTCCTCTATGCAAGGATTAAAACCACACATCAAAAAATGTGTATGCATGGATACATAAAAAACATGAGGCAGAAATAAAAAACAACAACTGCTAAAGTAGGGAAAGTGCCAAACCTTGGAAACTGCCAATGGGTGTGCTCTCAAGCAACCAGTTGTGCTCCTCGGATGGAAGAACCTTGGAAGGAGCACCTATGCATGTCACATAAGATATTTAGGGCAGTATTGTGACACAAAACACTATGCACATGAACACCTAAAATTCATAAATAAGGAGTCCCATGAAATGCACATGGGCTTGCAGTTAGACTCGGCTGATGTTTCCTTGGTCTATTCCTTTTCCTTAGAGAAACTGTGGAAGACTATCGCCCTTATGCAATAATCAACACCACATGTCAACAAATGTGTATGCATGGATACATCAACAACATGAGGCAGAAAGAGAAAACAACAACTACTAAAGTAGGGAAAGTGCCAAACCTTGGAAACTGCCAATAGGTGTGCTCCCAAGCAACCAGTCGTGCTCCCCAGATGGAAGAACCATGGGAGGAACACCTATGCATGTAATGTAAGATCGTCAGGGTATTATTGTGATGCAAAACAATACGCACATGAACACCTAAAATTCATAAATAAGGAGTCCCATAAAATGTACCTGGGCTCACAGTTAGACTAGGATGGTGCTGCCTTGGTCTATGTCTTTTCCTTGAAGAAACTGTGGTAGATTGTTTCCCCTTTGCAAGCATCAACACCACACATCAACAAATGTGTATGCATGGATACATAAAAAACATGAGGTGGAAATAAAAAATAACAACTACTAAAGTAGGGAAAGTGCCAAACCTTGGAGACTACAAATGGGTGTGCTCTCAAGCAACCAGTCGTGCTCCCCAGATGAAAGAACCATGAGAGGAGCACTTGTGCATGTCATGTAATATCATGAGGGAATTATTGTGACGCAAAAAAATACGTACATGAACACCTGAAATTCATAAATTAGGAGTCCCATGAAATGTACCTGGGCTTTCAGTTAGACCTGGCCGGTGCTGCCTTGGTCTATACCTTTGCCTTGGAGAAACTGTGGCAGACTATTTCCCCTCTGTAAGCATCCACACCGCACGCCAACAAATTTGTATGCATATATACATAAAAAACATAAGGAAAAAAGAAAAAAAAACAACTTCTAAAGTAGGGAAAGTGCCAAACCTTGGAAAATGCCAATGGGTGTGCTCTTAAGCAACTAGTCGTGCTCCCTAGAAGGAAGAACAATGGGAGGATCTCCTGTGCATGCCACAAAATATCGTCGGGGAAGTATTGTGACAAAAAACACTACGTACATGAACAACTGAAATTCATAAATAAGGAGTCCCATGAAATGTACCTAGGCTTGCAGTTAGACACGATTGGTGCTATCTTCGTCTATGTATTTTCCTTGGAGAAACCGTGACACACGGTTTCCCCTCTATAAGCATCCACACCACACGTCAACAAATGTGTATGCATGGATGCATCAAAAAAATGAGGTAGAAAGAAAAAACAACAACTAATAAAGTAGGGCATGCACGAAACCTTGGAAACTGCTAATGGGTGTGCTCTCAAGCAACTAGTCGTGCTCCCCAGATGAAAGAACAATGGTAGGAGCACCTGCGCATGTCATGTAAGATCGCCAGGGAAGTATTGTGATGCAAAACACTACACACATGAATGCCTAAAATTCATAAATAAGGAGTCCCATGAAATGTACCTGGGCTTGCAGTTAGACCTGACTGGTGATGCCTTGGTCTATTTCTTTTCCTTGGAGCAACCGTGGCAGACTATTGACCCTCTGCAAGAATCCACACCGCACATCAACAAATGTGTATGCATGGATACATCAACAACAAGAGGCAGAAAGAAAAAACAAGACTTGTTTATTATCCACTATGTTGCACTTAGGGTATTTTTAAAGTGACCTGCCAAGGATCGAAAGAAATCACTTGTTCTTACTCAGTGCTCAGAAGTTTCATGGTTTCATCAAGGCCAGTTGTGGCCTCTTTTGGATGTTCAAACCCTTTCAAGTGAATTGTAATAAATTACATATCATGAGGTTATTTTATGTAAAAGGATTGTCCTTATTAGAATTGGTCATCAAGGTCATCATCCTTGAGTGTTTTTTCCCTTGTTAATTATATGACGATTTTTTAAGAGACATATAATTTTTAAGTTTTTCACTCAAAATCCTCCAAAGTTGGGATGGTGAGTTTGGTAAAAAGATTCTCAAAAAATTTATTAAATCCTAGGGTCTATGTATTATACCATGCTAATCATGTGTCTAGAGTTTCGTGAACATCTAATAAGTCCCCCCTAGGATTTTTTAATTTTTAGTTTTTTAATAAAATCATCGATAAGGTGTATTTTAATTGTAATATTTCAAAAGGTCATAAAATTGGGCCTAGGGATCCAATTTGTTCATGGGGATGCTCATTTTTGGACTCAAGCACCTAACTTAACCCCTAAACCCACTTTTGAGAGTCAAATTAGTAATTTTCAATTATTAATTTAGATTTTCTCTCCAAAATAGCTCAGAGGGTCAAATAAATGGGAAAATTGGAGAAAATCCAATCCCTAAATCAAAGGAAGCTTGTCTAGGACTTGTCTCGGAGGTTTCAAAGTTGTTGAGGATATTGTATGGGACATTTATGAGCATAGAGGAGAATCTCCAACCATCAAAGGAGGGACTCTAGCTCACTTCCACCAAAGGGGGAAAAATTCACTCATGGAGGGTGGTTTTGCCACTTGTATGAAGTGGTTAGAGGAGATAAAGGATTCCCAAAAAAAGTGGGATACCTAAATATAGGTGGCATCCCTTCATTCCAACAGTCAGGCCCCCCTCCCACCATTTTATCAACCCCCAAAACACCTCACACTTGTCAAATTCGCCCCCTTGGGGTTTGACCTTCTTTTTTGCTATAAAAGTAGGGTTCTCCTCCTTTGTTGAGGATGGATGCAAGAAACCTTTGCTATTTTGTATTGTTGATATTTTATGAATAAAATTGCATACTTTGGAGGTCCATTCGGTGTTATGAGATGGATGCTTGCAAGTATTGAGGTGATATTGTTAAAATTATGAATTGTTTCTTCCCTTTTTGCTTAAAATTGCTATTAGATCTAGCTTAGAAGGCCATCTTAACACAGATAGAGTAGGAATTTACTATTGTAATTTTCTTACTGGTATTTTGGTCTCAAGATATAGGAGATTAGTTGTTCATACTCAGTTGTATTTCAACTCTTTCTCATTTCTTGTTTTTGAGTACACTAGATCTAACTCTTTTTATGCAGGGATTTCTCATAGATTTGTTTTACAGGTTACTTTTTCAAAGGAGGATTTGAAATCAGATGTATCTTCTTATTCTTTAATAATCTCTCAAGTTTCATCTTATTTCTATAGGTTCTCCAAAGTTTCCATAAGAATATCAAGCAAGGCTTGAAGTTGCTCTCCATTTTCTCAAAGAATTTCTCTCTCCTTTGTCCGGTTATTGAGATTGGATATGGAAATTTGATAGATCTGATTTAAAAGTATGATATTTTCAATCTAATCATTTATCATATCAGATAATTTATATTTAGAAATGCATAAAAAAGAATCATCTTTTACTAAATCTAAAGTTGTCATTTTAGTGCTCTAAAAACTAGTAATTTTTTCCAATCTTTTGCAAGTACTAAATTTAGTTTTCATTTTAATATTTTATTTATTCACTCCATAAAATTATAATAATATAAATAACTATTTTTTATCAGGTCCAAATAAAAAGAGCAGTAAGCTTTGCTCAAAATTTGAGTTTCGGGTCTTCCGAGACACCTAAAAACCCCAATTTTCCCCTCTTCTTCTTTCCCCTTCACTCCATAAAGTTGTATAAGTATTTAGAACTATTTTATGGGGTTCAAGACATATTTTAATTTTATTTTTCTGATATTGTAATCATAATTAATAAATAAAGCAATTGGGTTACACAAAACCAACACTTCATCCCCCCTAGGGGGATTGGTAGTGTCTCTTTCGTCCTTTGATTTTTTCTAACAATCACACACACACAATATTCCTTATTGAAAGGATGTATAGATTCGTTATTTCTTTTCTTTTCCATGTTTAAATTTTTTTAAATAATTTGGTTCCCTCACTCGTTTCCACGAAGTATGTTCTCTCCACCAACCAAAAGCTTCTTGTCGATTATCGGTGGATGATCTGAAAGTGACACATAGCATGTGTATTGTTTTAGAATTTAGTTTTTATTTTTGATGCCCCAATTTTTTTTCTTCAATACAATTGGAACAAACATTTTTCCATTCCGGTGTATGCTCTTGCCCATCGTAGGTTCGCCCTGAGCTTTGGGATAATCAAAAGAAGGAATGCACATTGATCAATTATTCACATCTAAATAATTAAATCATAGTAATAAAATCAAAAACCTTTGAAACATTGTGAATATCTAGCACAACGCCTTTTGAAATTATTGGGAAAATTTCTCAAAGGAAGAGGGAACCATTGAGTAGTGACCTCAACATACAGTTAGGCTACACCCTTGTTGGTGTAGTGTTGAACACCTTCTCAGAGACTCCGATTTAGCCTGGATTTCTAAGTGAGGAACCAATTTTGTCATCTTTCCGAACATATTCTCATTACTTCATAGGTATATCGAGAATCCCCTTTCCCTTAAATCAACTCATCTTTAATAATTAAAAATGACCAAGAAACATTGCAAAACATTTCCATTTCATCTATAATTTTGACTCCATTTGGCACTAATCTGAGTACACAACAATCTTATTTTCATTGGATTATCCAATTTTTCAATGTTAATATTTATACACTCATGTTATATGTTGTTGAATTTTTAAACTATTTTTCATCAGTATTGTGACATAATTATTTACCAAAAACTCCTAAAAACAACTTAATTTCATCATTAACAACTAAAATATAAAGATCCTTAGTTGAACTCTTTCTTAGGGACCACCCCCCTTGGCTTCATTAGGAGTTTGGCCTAAACAGTGGATTCAATATCAAGTGACATTACTTGAATCGAGACTTGCCCCCAAGTACACACCTAGCAGCTTGAATATTTCTGCTGCGCTTAACCCCCAAGCGTGTCAAAGGAGGAAACACTACTAAAGTAGGGCACATGCCAAACCTTGGAAACTACCAATGGGTGTGCTCTCAAGAAACTAGTCGTGCTCCCCGAACGGAATAAAAATGGGAGGAGCACCTATGCATGTCATGTAATATCGTCATGGCAGTATTGTGACACAAAACACTATGCACATGAACACCTGAAATTCATAAATAAGGAGTCCCATGAAATGTATCTAGGATTGCAGTTAGACCCTGCTGGTTTTGCCTTGGTCTATGTCTTTTCCTTGGAGAAACTGTGGCAGCCTATTTCCCCTTTTCAAGCATCCACACCGCACACCAACAAATGTGTATGCATGGATACATCAACAACATGAGGTAGAGAGGAAAAACAATAACACATAGATATTTTCAAGAAATGGAACTAGCCTGAGACAATTGATGATGCATTATTGGAGCGAGGATGACCCCACTTGTTGAGATATTGAAACTAGAAAGGATCATATTCAGATGCGTGGGTATTCAAATCAATTTTCAAGCTGCTACTTTTCTTGATTCTTTTTCCTTTCTTTTTGGGGATAAGGAATCTTTTCTTCCTTTTCAAAGATGACTCGAAAGCACCCAAGCCAGTGGTGAAGTAAAAATCCATAATATGAATATTGTTGGCCTCATCAAACATTTTTTTAACTAGACCAACCAACTACTCGGTCTTTCTCAATGTACTAGGAGGATTGTTTCTAAGCAAGTATAGGTAGCTAAACAATTCATCCCTAGCTAATTGAAGTCCCTCAACATCTGGATCAACAGTATCAGTGGCTGTAAACGTTATATCACCATCTACATGTAAGTTCGGTGCCTCTATCTCGTGAGGGGTATCAAATGAAGCATATGTTATGTCATGATCTAGTACTTGGATTGAATCTCCTAATGGAAAATACAACCAATCGAACTTTATAGCATGCTTGCACATGTTGCCACGAATAGACCATGGGAAATCACACGCTATTAAATTTGCATGATACTAGGTGACAAGGTATTTCTTATGAGGAATTGTTTGACTCCTCACCCAATAGGCATGAGATATGCTTTCATGAGGGAAAAAATCATTGTCCAGAATTATTTTTTCTCTTTCCATTGAAGATTCAAGCTGCTTCTCTTTCCTTTAGTTGTTCAAGTATCTTTCTTCTTTCAGAATTTCTTTGAACCGATACATAGATTCAACATTTGTCAAAAGCACATATAATAACCAATCCATTTGATGAGCACATTTTTTCCATCGATTGGAGAGAAAGTTTGTCTTTAGGTAAAAATGGTAGGATTCTACAGCATTGTTGGTATCTTGATTTTCATGTGGAAAATCATGACAACCTTTAACCCACATCCCTGAAAGTAAAAGAATAAGTTAGTGGAAATATATGGTAATGAAACACTTAAGCAAAAAAAAAATAAAGAGTCGTTTTCACTTACGAAACTTATCACCGACAACCCAATTCTTATCGAGATAGTCCAAGAATTTCCCCTCATCAACAAATTCATTGAAAAATCCTTGTATTGCACCAGTCACATCATCATTATAAAAATACTTCAGAATATAACCTAACTTACTAAACATTGCACTAGCCCTGTCTGGACTAGTGGCCAAATTATTGACCTTTTTTAGCCATTCCCTTCTTACATGCCAAACGCACATTATAACTTCACACTGTGTCATTCTCCTGCAATGTTCGATGTGTTAAAGTGTGAAATTTTCATAATAAATACAAGTTCAAATGAATAATAACAATAATGAATATATCTCAATGCAGCTATCTTAGCCAACACATCATCAACCATGAAGGAGTTGGGTTTCCAATTTGGACGGAGTAGGTAACACCTATTCATAAGCTTCTCCAACCGAAGTGCAATATATTCGGTTGTATTCCACGATGCAAAAACCTATGCAACTGGAACCCCACTTTGTTTTGCATCAAATGCAACTAATGTGTAAATCTGGTACTGCCATACTCAAACAAGATAGGAAGTGAAAACTTTTTTTATTAAAGAAAGTGAATGGTGACATATTGTCCATAGACAAAACAAATACCCCATATTTATTTATACTGAATATTGAACCCATGGCTATTAAGCTATTATGGAATAGCTTGACCATTGTCTCCAACATACATTTCATTTAGATTCCAGTTATGAAAGAGACATCCTCACCGTTGGGCTTTTGGTATAAGAAAAAATTCTCTTTACATTTTTGGTACCAAAGATTGACACTCATCTCATATTTTTTATGGAGTTGATAGTTTCCTTTGCTCAAACGACTGTAGATGTTTACAACATCCTTTCTTCTTAAGAAGAAGTCCCTATCCCAAGCTGTCGCATCCAAGTTAACATGTTTCTTGATGTGGATTTTACAAACTGAGTCAACTGGAACCTAAAAAAAAAACAATTTTCTACATACGAGACTATGTCCTTTGAAATATTAGGCTTATGTAGAGACATGGCCTCGCCTGAAGTGTCATGCAAAACATGACAAGGCCATCCTTTTTTGTCTTCATACTCATATAGATTATATGTGAATATTGCAGTATCAGGATTTTGAACCATAATCTTAACTATAAAATGGCATTGACATCCCCTATTCTTGGAAAATGAGGGCCCACATTTTGCAGGTTGTTATCCTCTATTGTCCTCTAGACCATAAGAACATGCATAACTACATAATCTTTTTTTCCAATATCAATACCTATAACAAATTATAAATGCGATATCATTAATAACATATAGATAATACATTCTTGAGATACTTACACTTCATAATTCAATGAAGTAGTAACCTTTTTCCTTGGATCTTTGATTTTTCGTCAGAAGAAACTACACAGAGAATCGGGGTTCATTTCTTCCCCCCTAATCAAGTCGGATACTCCATGGGATAGGATTTTGGAAACACGATCAAAGATTCCATTTGTTTGATTAATTTCAGACCAAAGAAGATCTTTCTAGGAAAATGTGAGCATGTGTTTAGGGTCTTTGCATTTCAAGTTACATGATAACCTGCCATTTTCCTTGCTTTCCCATTTTGAATAAATTCCTACAAACAATGGGAAAACACATTAGCAAAATAAAAACAAGAAACTTGTTATCTTTAAAAACATGCTTGCAATTTATACGACATGGAAGGCTCCATGAACCATTGTTTATAGTAAACTTAAGAGATGCCCTTATAAATGGTCCTAACAATATTAACCCTTTTAAAGAACTATGTTCATAATAACTTTCTAAAAGGATTTACTTCTTTCTAATCATGTATCAAGTTTGGATCTGAGGTTTTCTCCCAAATTCTATATTGTTTGCGCCAGATGATTATTAGTGTATCATAATCAAACAGTAATGTTTCAGTTGAGGAATGTTTCAGACTCTGCTTTATATTTTTTCTTTTGGGAAGCTGTTGGGATCTGCCTTCATGCCTTGGATATTTCTTTTGGTAATCTCAATTGTAATTTCTATTATTCTCCCTACTATGAAGTTTAATTCAATACAGTGAACATATGTTGTATTTTTCTAGTAGATGTTTGTAGGCATTTTCATAATTGTCATATGTAAGGGAAGCTTATTATGCTCTAGAAAGAAAACATTCTAGGTCTATCACAATATTTTTAACTACAAGCAACAAAGCTATGTAAGGTTCCCCAAAACATGCATAATGATTTAGAAGTGAGAGTTTGTTAACTGTAGCATCATATTTGCAGCTCTTAAGGATGGTAGCCTTTTATATTTCCTTTGAAATGGCACATAATTTATCTATGCTTTCCATCAACATATTATCTCATCTACTACCATATTCATATACATGTTAGAATCCCAATACATTTAAATAAGGAATAGATGATACCCAATATCTCTCTTCCACTCAATAATTTTTCTCTATAGTTTGATGGTTCAAATAAACCTTCTACAAAATTATGGACTACAGTAAAGATACTGATATAAGTCAGAATTATTTGGAACATATCTTTGTTTTAGTACTTAATGCATAGATGGAAAATGGGCATTTGATCTAATGTAGATATATTAACATGAAACAAAGAAATTGTAGAGTAAAGGTTCAGTATCTAGCTGTCATATATCCTCTATTAATCCTAATATTTATTTCCTGTAATGTCCCCAAAAATTGAAAAAAAAAATTATAGGCTAGTGAAAATTGAAAAAATTGAAAAAAAAAATTATAGGCTAGTGAAAAGTACCCAACGGGATCATTATTACTCATGCGGAATTACATGTGCTACTTATACTTTCGATCTCTTCAAAAACTGCCCTTACTGTATTGTTAATCTCTTATCCATTCAATGATTATTAGTTCGTTTACTTCTTATGTCTTAATTCTGTTATTTAAACTAATTGTACATATTAGTAATATTACTATCGGTGAATTAATGAATTGTATAGATCATTGTTTTACTCCTGCAGATGTGTACTTTGTTTATTTAATAAAAACTAACTTAACTTTGTTGATGGGAACAAAGTGGTGGAGTGGCGAGACTTGTTCTCCCATGACGATTTGACAGGCAAGGTATTACTTGGTTACGTAGGCCTACTTAGTTCAATCGAACTAAGGAACCTCTTTCAATTACTTACGCAATTCATTACTTTACAATGGGACCAAGTGTAAAGTGTGTTGACTGTCTTGATCCTAGAGGACCTGCTGCTAGTTGTTATGCTACTTATCGACTTGGTTTTATATCTTGGTAAGTGTTGTTATTGTCAATTGTAGCTACTACGGCTAAATTTAATGTACACTAAATATTCTTCGTTATGTTTTAGATTCGTTATTCTATATGTCATTAATACATTTTACGTTCTATGTATATTCTTACTATACCTATTAACAACTCTTATGTCCTTTTATTGACAGGTTATTATATTGGTTTAAGAGTAGACCTTTGGATTTATATAGTCCAAGGTGTTATCATGGCATACTTTGTATGCCATGGTTCTTTAAGCATAAATACCTTGTTGTTAAGGTATTAAGACCATAAGTTCTAAACCTGTGGTCTAAACATCATCTAAATACTTAGGCATGGGTTCTTTGACTTTGGACTAGCGTTACCTATGGACTAGTATTATTGTAATACTATAATAATGCAAGCTTTGTAATATGGTATCGTATGATAGCGTTTGGGTGGTGACTTAACATATGGTATAAACCATACCATAGCAGGGTTTAAATATTTTAGCATGGTCAATAAAACCCACGATATTGCAATGACGTTGAACTATGAAAAAGTGGGTTTGGACACTCAATAGTGGTTACCAACTAGTGCATTTCTTGTTCTTGGAAATCATGGTAGCCCCAAGCTTAGGGCTTGGATCACAATTTAGTTTGGTAATTTTGTTAGGGTCTATGGAGAAAATGGGTCTCGGCTCTGTGCTACGAAGGGGACTATACCCTGGAGATGAAGGTAAGCTTTTTCTGGTTTCATGGTTGCATTCTATGCTTGGTTTCGTGGCTCCTTCGTAGTTCTACTTCTCACTCTGTCATGTATTGGGTTATGGTTGCAGGTAGCAGGGTAACGATGATGGGGTGGCTCCATACTTCGATGTAGCTCCAATGTATTGCAAATGAGGCCATGGTAAGCCTGCTATTCAAGCTTATGCTTGCCACCTTTCATCCCTGTGGGCAAAGCTAAGTTTCGACTGGTTGTTGGTTGGGATTTTATGTTGTAGAGATTTCGATTTCACCTTCGGGCTTATCATTACAGACTTGGTTTTAAAATGTGGAGGCGTTATGCCATGAATAGATTCCTAGGCCATTCGGCTCTATGTAATTTCATTTTTGTTATGTGAATTGATATTTTTGGTTTTGGGATTTATAGCCATGGGCTGCACCATTTCTTGCAATGGTTCCATAGCCCATTGGCACGCTTGTGTAAACCTCGTTCTCGGCCTGTAATGGTGACTGTGTACCAGACTTGGGATCTCTGTGTAAATAGATATATCTATGTTTTTTATATAACGGTAATTTTTCACTTGGTATATTGTGTATACGATTTCCTTCTGCAATTTTATTGAGCACTATATTTAAATGGAGTTGGGGTTTTAAAGGTAGAGGCATTCACCTATCAAATGCTCTATGTGTAATGCCATTGATTATTTTGGATATAGTAATATTTTGAAATAATGGGTAAATTCCATGCCATAAATGGCATGAGCCTTTCCCATAGTGTTGTGATAGATCGTATATTATTGTTTATGGTATTCGGTTCTTATGTAAAATGGTTTGTGGAAATCCATGGGTTGGAAACCATGGTGGCCAACGCTTACAGTAGGTGTATATTTTAATGGACTGTGTATTAAAAATGTTATTTTCTGAGGCCATGTTGTATCTAGGGTCTTACGACCTCACTGCTAGCGTATGCATTGTTATTTATATGGCAAATGATGGGTTTGTAAAATACATCCCGCATACTTAGTGTAAGTCGTGGCGTGTGTAGCGATATAAAAAATGGATTTATATACACGATTTATTTCAGTACAATTCGTTATGATATGGATTTTATTTGTTTTGAGAACCAGCCATAAGGTTATACAATTTTTATTTCTGTATACTGTAATATACTATGGTTGCTATTAGTGTTTTTTCCTTGGGTTTTATACATCCATGAGATTTGATGTCGCGACCTCTATTGGCATAAAAAAGGTTTTTATTGTAACGAGTTGTAAATGAAATTTATTTTAATAAATAAATAAAACTGGTCTTACACGCCCATAGGATTCAATTCCTGTAACTGTTTGCAATATATGGATTTATGATATGATTTTTATCTTGTTTTACTATGATACGATTTACTGAATAAGATATATCATTTTAATTTGGAAAAGGTAATGTTTGTTGAGTTATGTGATTTTGTTTATCATTATGTATAGATGGAAAAGTTAGAACTGTGAATTCTGTTATATGAATTATGATCAAAGAATTGTAAAGGACCACATGGATGGTCACGATGCCTCCTCTAATTATTTATAATGTTTCTTCATTTATGTGGAGTATTTTTAATGTAAATTTTTAATATGGATACAGACCTTGAAATGTCTTAGATGAGTTATTTAATTTTGGAATTTAAATGTATAGATAGTTTTCATATATGTTTATACCCGATGGCCTTATCTATATATATATATATGAAGTCGTTCTGCTTGTAAATAATACCCTAAGATATCTATTTAGTATATTTATTTCTTAAAACTTATTCCTATGATTAAATATACTATAATATGAAACATGTCTCTACTAACAAATGTAATATGTCAGTAGAGATATAAATAATAGGTGAACAATAAATAGCAGGTCTAGATTTACCTAGTTTACAGTATTAATTTCTGAATATTAAATGAATACATAAAACAAACTTTAGAGATGAAAACCTAGCTATATACAGCCTATGATAATATTTACCATCCTAGGAGTATTGAAGAGAATAAAACCCTAGCAGAATCTAGGCAGAACATCAATTATATAGGGTTAGTAAATTTATTGGAAACATTCATATAACATATTAATTATATAATATAGAAGATAGCATAGACAATCTAGGGTTAGATTTTAAGAAATGTAACCCTAGGAGATATGGACAGAACCAACCAATTCTAGGGTTCATAATATATATAAAAGCTTTTACATAAAGTAGCCAAAATTTACCCTAGAAATGAACTTTGACATACTTAAGAACTCATACCTGCAATTTATCTTCCCGAAGCTCCTTTAATGGTTGAACCCGCACACTTTTTAAATAACCAACATTATCAATTTAAGACAGATATGACCTCTGATTTTGATGACCAAATCAATTGGGAACTACCACGTTCCTCCCAACCATGACCCATACCTGTTCCTGGTTCTAATATGGATCCCCCCGATCTGGACTCCAACATGAAAGTAGCTTAGAGCTCATAAGGTAGGGTTTCCTAACTGGTAATCAGTTCTGAATCAAACATCTTTTCCTTGCAGGAAAAGTTCTCCAAGAAAACACTTGAGAGAAAAAACAGGAGGATTAATACTTCTCATAGATAATTAGAACCCCGAAGCCTTTGCTTGGCTTGGGTATTTATAGACAAAATTTTCAGTCAAAGGGGTAGTTAAATCAAGAAATCCTTGATTTCTTGATTTAGCCCTTTTTAATTTATTGGGGTAATTTTTTCAATTCTTAACCTAGGAACTTTTAACTAGTTCCTAGTTAGTCTTTTATAGATATTTCACTATTTATTAATCCTTTAATAATAAATAATAATTGGTGGAGCTTCTCTTCTTTCTTTATTCAATTATATAGTTAATCATATTAATTATTTATACATATTATGTATAAAATACATAGTAATAAAATACTTGTTAACATTTGTCTTTGGGCATCATGTATTATGGTCTTTAGACATAACGACACCTCTTCATGAAGGTCAAGTAGATAGATGGTTTAGGTCTACTAGGCTAGGAAACTCTAAACATCCTTGCATGTTGGATTTCCCTTGTATAACGTGGTAGCTCTTCAGTAATTTGATGAGAATACAGAAATTCAAAATTTCATTTAATCACTTATAAGTAAGTATGATGAGATCAATATTTTTCTTGAGTCATTTTCACTTAGAAGTTATTAAATTCTTTTCAGTAACCCCTAGCGCTTACCAGATCCCATACTCAATGCTTATAACAAGGATTTACAAACATAGTGCAATTGCAGATCTCTCGCTCAACACTAAATGCTAGGATGTACTTGCATGATACACCTAGGGATACAATGGCCAAGGATCCGATGCTCCAAAGCTTATGCTCAACATCAACATGGAATGCTCTAGAGATTATGCCTACCATTTCCAATTGTATTTTCATGTGTTCTAGAGCTTTATGTTCAACACAAATGTAAGTACTCATGTGCTCTAGAGCCTCTCGCTCAACACAAAACATCTCATCGATCATGTGCTTCAGGGTCCATGCCCAACACAACCAGGATATATATCCATATATATCATCAACAATTGGATTATGCCCAATATACAAAATAAATCATCATGGTCATATGCAGTGGGGTCTTTAACCCAATATAAAATAAAACATCAATATAATCATCATGATTAATAGGCTCATGCTTATAAATGGTAGGTCCAAAATTCGGGATATTACATCCGTCCCCGCTTAGTACAACACCCTCCTTGGTGTTTTAGGGAATGTGAATGATATCATGAAACAAGGCGAGGTAAGCCTTTCTCATGGTGGCCTCATTCTCCCAGGTAGCCTCATCTACCTCAAAGTGCTTCCATTGCACTTTCAATTGGACTACTGTGCGCTTCCGAAGCTACACTTCTCTCTTGTCCAATATATGCAAAGGATCAGGGAAAAATTCCCCTTAGGTTCCACTTGTAATAATGACCAATCAATGACATGCTTAGTGTCATAAACGCATTTCTTTAGTAAAGATGCATGGAAAACATTTTGAACTCTTACGTGCACATGTAATGCTAGTTCATAAGCCACTAGTCCTTTCTTCGCCAAAATTTCAAAAGGTCCACAAAATATAGGTGCTAACTTACAACACCTACCCAAGCTCAACAAGCTCTGTTTTGCTTTCACTTTCAAGTAGACATGCTCACCTACTTGATAGTATTTATCTTTTCTTTTCTTATCCGCATAAATTTTCTGACGGTCTTGTGCCTCTTTAAGGTTTCCCTGGTCCTTGGTAACTAATTGTTCCAAGTCCAATAAAAGGTCAAGCCCTAACATGAGCTGATCCACTAGACTATCCCAAGTAACTGGGGTCCTACACTTCCTTCCATAGAGTACCTTGAAAGGACTCATCTTGGTGGAAGCATGATACCCGTTGTTATATGCAAACTATGCAAGGTGCAGATAATCCTCCCACTTGTTGGGGTTGTTCATGACATACATTCGAAGCATGTCTTCAACAATTTGGTTTACTCTTTTAGTATTCCCATTCGTCTGTGGGTGATAAGCAGTGCTAAAGTTCAGGTGCATCTCTAATCTAGAGAATAAATATCTCCAAAAGTTCCCTGTAAACTTAACATCTCGATCTGAGATAATTGCTTTAGGTATCCCATGCAATATAAATATCTCTTTTAGGAAGATATCGACAATATTCATGGCCTTGTAGGTCGATTTCATGGGGATGAAGTGTGCTGCCTTTAACAGCTTGTCAATGACTACGAAGATGGAATCATTTTGCTTCTTGATTTTCGGTATTCTAGTAATAAAATCCATACTGATAACCTCCCACTTCCATTTTGGAATGGGAAATGTTTGTAGAAATCCTAAAGGATGCTGGTGCTCAGCTTTAACTAGCTGGTATTCCTGACATTTCACAATAAATATTGCAATGCCGGCCTTTAATTTAGGCAAAAAAAAGTGTCTCTTGACGGCAGATTTCATCTTTTGGTATCTCAGGTGCCCCGAGTAGGGTTCCCTATGAAATTCTGTGAGGTTTCTAGACCAAATTTTCCCTCCATCCGGAACGTACAATATATCCTTGGACCATAGTACTACGGAGTCATCCACCTTATATTCCTTCTGTTGTTGAAACAACCGGTCTTCTTGGAACTTCTTGAGGTTTTCCACATAGAACGGGTCAACCTTGTTGTCTATTCTAATATTCTCATGAAAATTTGCATCAGTGTGACTCAGGGTCACCTCATATATCATATGAGTTCATCGACTCAAAGCATCGGCAACTTTGTTCTCTTTGCCCTTAATATCCTTTAGTTCAAAGTGATACTCACGCAAGAAAGCCAACCATCTAGCTTGCCTCGTATTCAATTCAGGTTGATCGAATAAATACTTTAGAATCATATTGTTAGTCTTTAGAAGGAACTTCCTTCCCATGAGGTAGTTCCTCCACATCTTCAGCGTGTGGATAATGGCCACTAGCTCAAGATCGTGCGTAGGATAATTCTACTCATGCTCTTTTAATTTTTGTGATTCATAATAGATCACATGATCATTTTACAAGAGGAATCCTCCAAGTCCTTCCTTGCTTGCGTCCATGCATACAACGAAATCCCCATTAGGATCTACAATCTACAACACTGGCACGGTCATTAAAAGCTACTAAAGCTTTTGAAAACTTTCTTCACATTTGTCAGTCCATAAGAACTTGTTTGCTTTCTTCTGCAAAGTCGTCATGGGGCAAGAAATTCTTGAGAAGTTCTCAATGAACTTTTGATAATACCCGACTAAACCCAAAAATGACCTAATGTCAGTGACATTATTCGGGGTAGGCCAATCCTTTATGGCTCGAATATTTTTTGGGTCCACAGCTATTCCTGCCTTGGATATGATGTGACCTAGGTACTGTATTTGTGGTTTGTGAAAACCACATTTACTAAACTTAGCATAGAGCTGGTGTTCTCTCAACACTCAAAGGACCATGCGAAGGTGTTCTTTGTGTTCCTCATTATTCTTGGAACAAAGCAGAATGTCATCAATAAATACTAGTGCAAACTTATCCAGATATTTACTAAATATCATCTTCATCATACACATAAAGTTTGTGGGTGCATTGGTCAAACCGAATGACTTTACTACAAACGCGTAGTGCCCATACCTCATACGAAAGGCAGTATTGGGAATATCTTCATCTTGGATCCGTACCTGATGGTACCCATATCACAGGTCAATCTTTGAAAAGATTATGGCTCCTCCCACCTGGTCGAACAAATCATCGATCCTAGGGAGCGGGTAACGGTTCTTTATAGTGATTTTTTTCAACTGACGGTAATCAATGCACATCTGCATCATACTGTCCTTCTTCTTTATGAACAAAGTCAGTGCTCCCCAAGGGGACATACTAGGTCGGATATACCCTTTCTCTATTAACTCCTGCAACTGCAGTTTGAGTTCCACCAATTCTAGTGTACTCATGCGGTAAGGGGATTTGGAGGCCGAAACTGATCCTGGGGTCAGTTCGATGGAAAAGTCTAGGTCTTGTTCTGGAGGTAATCTAGAGATTTCCTCAGGAAACACGTCCTTGAATTCTTCAAGAACGGGGAAGCATTCTATGTGTTGTTCTCTATTTGATTCTACATCTCAGATGTTCACCACAAACAACTTGCAGCCCTTCCTAACACACTTCTTTTCTTGTAAGGCAAAGATTTGTCTTACTAAAAATTTCTTTGGGATGCCTTGAACCTTCACTTGGTTCCCTTGTCTATCAGTACACAAGATAGAATTGTGTATACAATCGAGCATGACATGGTGTTGCTTCAACCAATACATACCAATAAGAATATCATACAATCCTAAAGGTAGGATGTTTAGGTTTAACTTAGTAAGGAAACCATTCAGGTTTACTTCACATTCTTTAACAATGTCTAAAACCTTCCATTTCATACTGGTGGCTAACTGTACCAGCCAAGTTTTAACATGCTTTACTTTTCCTAACTTGCATAAATCAACAATCTTAGGTGCAACATAGCTCCAGCAAGCACCGGGATCAAAAAGTATTGAAACAGAGGTGTTCAAGATCTTACCTTCGATCTCGACCATTGTAGCTTGATGGTCTGCCTTTCAACCATCTAATGCTACATATATTCGTGGGGTTCCTGCTATATCCTTAATAGTAGGTTCTTCTTGCAGGTTATGCAAGAATCCATTGTTCTTGTTCTTACAATCTCAGGTATAATGCGACCCATTGCACTTCCAACACTTGATTGCTAAAGGGGTAGCATTAGCTCCATTCGCCACTTTCTTATTACCATTAGGAGCTGGTACATAAGGATTCATATCAGTTTTGTTGAAGTTCTTGTTCGCTTGAAAGCTTCTATTTTTCTTTCTATAAGGCTGCGGGTTTGAACCAAGCTTGCAGTTATCAGGAAAGTTTCTAGACTTTTCTCTATTTTGGTTCTAGTTTTCTTTTCGTAACTGCCCATGCTCATAGTAGAGTCTAGCCTTGTGTAGTGCAATATCCAGAGTCTTTGTCATGTTGAATTCAATCATGTCCCCAAAATTGGGAGGAAGACATCATAGGAACTGCTGGATCTTCACCTTCTCTTCTTTGATATACAGTACATAATGCAGGAGATCTAGAAATCTATTTATAAATGCATCCATAATCATGGACCCCATGCGCAATTCATGTAACTCTTTTACCTTGAGGTCAAAGAACCTTTCTGACATGTATTTTTATTGGAAAATCTTTCGAAAGTTTTCCCAGCTTATTTCTCATAGCTCATCTTTCTTGGTGTGCTTTAAATCTCGCCACCATCTTGCTGCGTTACTATTCAGGTTGTAGATGGCAAGCCTAGCCTGCATCACACTTAAATAGTTATGAACTTGGAAATAATTAATCATTCCTAGTAACCATTCTTTATCCCTTTATCCCGTATTCAGTTCACCTTCATAGGTCCGGGCTCTTATTTTTCGAAACTCCCCCTGAAGAATGTCATCACTTCTTTTCCTCTTTCTCCGTGGAGAAAGTGAGTCATCACTAGCAGGAATGTGATGATCTAGTTTAGTTTCTTCAGGTGTACTTTCTTCTTTTGCTTCTCTTGGGATGCTAGCCCACTGATGGTACGGTTCTCTTTTGGATCTGTTGGTGGACTGGGTAGGTTTACCTTGCAGGATCCCTCTCGTCATGTTACGCAATAATGGTTCATTTATAGCTTTTTGTTCCTTTCTTTCATTTAGACTGTCTTCTATGAAACTTTTCAGTTTAGCTTGAAGACTGTGCAAAGTTTTCAGCACATCAGAGTTTATCTCGACCACCAAGTTCACTTCCGGAGTGGGGGTGGTCATTTCTTCCTGCCGGCTGTTTTCTCCCTAAGTATTCATAAAGTAAACAACGCTAAAAAAAATTTCCTGAAACAAAAAAATTTTAATAGCAGCAAAATTTTTTGTTAGTAACAAAAATTACTTATAATCCTTTATTTTCTCTACGTGAATGCCTGCTGCGCCCATAAGTCTCTCAGTATTGAAACTGGGCTCTGATATGACTTGCAATGTCCCCAAAAATTGAATTTTTTTTATTTTTTATAGGCTAGTGAAAATTACCCAAAGGGGATCATTATTACTCATGCGGAATTACATGTGCTCCTTATACTTTTGATCTCTTCAGAAAATTCCCTTATTGTCTTGTTAATCTCTTATCCATTCAGTTACTATTAGTTCATTTACTTTCTATGTCTTAATTTTGTTATTTAAACTAATTGTACATCTTAGTTATTACTGTCAGTGAATTAATGAATTGTATAGATCATTGTTTCACTCCTGTACATGTGTACTTTGTTTATTTAATAAAAACTAACTTAACTTTGTTAATGGGAACGAAGTGGTGGAATCCATTCAGTTACTATTAGTTCATTTACTTTCTATGTCTTAATTTTGTTATTTAAACTAATTGTACATCTTAGTTATTACTGTCAGTGAATTAATGAATTGTATAGATCATTGTTTCACTCCTGTACATGTGTACTTTGTTTATTTAATAAAAACTAACTTAACTTTGTTAATGGGAACGAAGTGGTGGAGTGGCGAGCTTTGTTCTCCCATGACGATCTGAGAGGTAAGGTATTACTTGGTTACACAAGCTTACTTAGTTCAATCAAACTAAGAGACCTCTTTTAATTGCTTATGTAGTTCATTACTTTGCGATGGGATCAGGTGTAAAGTGTGTTGACCATATTGATCCTAGAGGATCTGCTGCTAGTTGTTATGCTGCTTATCAACCTGGTTTTATAACTTGATAAGTGTCATTACCGTCAATTGTAGCTACTACGGCTAAATTTCCTGTACACTAAATATTCTTCTTTATGTTTTAAATTCATTAGTCTATATGTCATTAATACATTTTACATTCTACATATATTCTTACTATACCTATTAACAACTCTTATGTCCTTTTATTGATAGGTTATTATATTGTTTTAAGAGCATACCTTTGGATTTTAATAGTCCGAGATGTTATCATGGCATACTTTATATTCAATGGTTATTTAAGCATAAATATCTTGTTATTAAGATATTAAAACCCTGAGTTCTAAACCTATGGTCTAAACATTATCTAAATACTTAGGCATGGTTTCTTTGACTTTGGACTAGCGCAACCTATGGACTAGTATTATTGTAATATTATTATAATGCAAGTTTTGTAATATGGTATCATATGATAGCGTTTGGGTGGCGACTTAACAATGATATAAACCATACCATAGCCGGTTTTAAAGATTTTAGCACGGTGAATAAAACCCATGATATTGCAACAACGTTGAACTATCGAAAAGTGGGTTTGGAAACTCAATAGTGGTTACCAGCTGGTGCATTTATTGTTCTTGGAAATCATGGCAGCCCCAAGCTTAGGGCTTGGCTCATGATTCAGTTTGGTCATTTTGTTAGGGTCTATGGAGAAAATGGGTCTCGGCTTTATGCTATGAAGTGGACTGCACCTTGGAAATGAAGGTAAGCTTCTTTTGGTTTTGTGGCTGCATTCTATGCTTTGTTTCATGGCTCCTTCGTAGTTATACTTCTCACCCTATCATGTGTTGGGTTGTGGTTGCAGGTAGCAGGGTAACGATGATGGTGTGGCTCCATACTTTGTTGTAGCTCCAATGTATTGCAAATGATGCCACGGCAAGCCTTCTATTCAAGCTTATGCTTTCCACCTTTCATCCCTGTGGGCAGAGTTAAGTTTCGACTGGTTGTTGATTCGGGTTTTATGCTGTAGCAATTTCGATTTCTCCTTCGGGATTATGATTACAGACTTGGTTTTTAAATGTGGAGGCATTATGCGATGAATATATTTGTAGACCATTCGGCTTTTTGTAATTTCATTTTCGTTATGTGAATCGATATTTTTGGTTTTGGGTTTTATAGCCATGGGCTGCACCATTGCTTGCAATGGTGCCATATCCCATTGGCACGCTTGTGTAAATCTCGTTCTTGTCCTTTAATGGTGACTGTGTACCATAATTGGGATCTTTGTGTAAATAGATATATGTATGGTTTTTATATAACGATAATTGTTAACTTGGTATATTGTGTATACGATTTCCTTTTGCGTTTTTATTAAGCACTGTATTTAAATGGAGTTGGGGTTTTAAAGGTAGAGGCATTCGCCTATCAGATGCTCTGTGTGTAATGCCATTGATTAGTTTGGATATTGTAATATTTTGATAGCATGGGTAAATTCCATGTCGTAAATGACATGAGCCTTTCCCATAGTGCTGCGATAGCTTGTATATTATTGTTTATGGTATCTGATTCTTATGTAAAATGGTTTGTGGAAATCCATGGGTTTGAAACCACAATGGCCAACGCTTACAGTAGGTGTATATTTTAATGGACCGTGTATTAAAAATGTTATTGGTTGAGGCTGTGCTGTAGCTAGGATCTTATGAACTCACTGCTAGCGTATACATTTTTATTTATATGGCAAATGATGAGTTTGTAAAATACATCCCGCATACTTAGTGTAAATCGTGGCCTGTGTAGCGTTATAAACAATGAATTTATATACAAGATTGATTTCTGTACAATTCGTTATGATATAGATTTTATTTGTTTTGAGAACCAGCCATAAGGTTATACAATTTTTATGTCTGTATACTGTAATATACTATGGTTGTTATTAGTGCTTTTTCCTTGGGTTTTGGATATCCATGGGATTCGATGTCGTGACCTCTATTGGCATAAAAAGGGTTTTTATTGTAACGAGTTGTAAGTGAAATGTATTTTAATAAATAAAACAAACCAGGCTTGCATGCCCATAGGATTCAGTTCATATTACTGTTTGCAATATATGGATTTATGATATGATTTTGATGTTGTTTTACTATGATATGATTTACTAAATAAGATATATTATTTTAATTTTTGTAAGGTAATGTTTGTTGATTTATGTGATTTTGTTTATGTTTATGTATAGATGTAAAAGTTAGAACTGTGGATTCTGTTATATGAATTATGATCAAAGAATTGTAAAGGACCACATGGATGGTCACGAAGCCTCCTCTGATTATTAATAATGTTGCTTCATTTATGTGGAGTATTTTTAATGTAAATTTGTAATACGTATACAGACCTTGAAAGGTATTATATGGGTTATTTAATTTTGGAATTTAAATGTATAGATAGTTTTCATATATGTTTATGCCCGATGGCCTTATCTGTATTTACAAGCAGAACGACTTCATATATATAGATATGAAGTCGTTCTGCTTGTAAATAATACCCTAAGGTATCTATTTAGTATATTTATTTCTTTAAAATTACTCCTATGATTAAATCTACTATAATCTGAAACATGTCTCTACTAACAAATGTAATATGTCAGTAGAGATATAAATAATAGGTGAACAATAAACAGCAGGTCTGGATTTACCTAGTTTACAATATTAATTTCTGAATATTAAATGAATACAGAAAACAAACTTTAGAGATGGAAACCTAGCTATAACAGCCTATGATAATATTTACCATCCTAGTAGTATTGAAGAGAATAAAAACCCTAGAAGAATCTAGGTAGCACATCAATTACATAGGGTTAGTAAATTCGTTGGAAACATTCATCTAAGATATTCATTATATAATCTAGAAGATAGCATAGACAATCTAGGGTTAGATTTTAAGAAATGTAATTCTAGGAGATATGGACAGAACCAATAAATTCCAGGGTTAATAATATATATATAAAATATTTTACATAAAGAAACCAGCATTTACCCTAGAAATGAACTTTGACATACTAAGAACTCATACCTGTAATTTATCTTACTGCGGTAATTTTCAATTCTTAACCTACGAATTTTTAACTAGTTCCTAGTTAGTCTTTCATAGATATTTCACTATTTATTAATCCTTTAATAATAAATAATAATTGGTGGAGGTTCTCATCTTTCTTTATTCAATTATATAATTAATCATAATTAATTCTTTATACATACTATGTATAAAATACATAGTATTAAAATACTTGTTAACATTTGTCTTTAGGCATCATGTATTATGATCCTTAGAATTAACAATGCTTCTTCATGAAGGTCAAGTAGATAGATGGTTCAGGTCTACTAGGATAGGAAACTTTAAATATGCTTGCATGTTGGATTTACCTCGGATAACGTGGTAGCTCTTCAGTACTTTGATGAGAATACATAAATTCGAAATTTCATTTAATCAGTTATAAATAAGTATGATGAGATCAATATTTTTCTCAAGTTGTTTTCACTCGGAAGTTATTAAATTATTTTTAGTAACCCCTAGAACTTACCAGAGCCCATAATCAATGCTTATAACAGGGAGTTACAAACATAGTGCAATGCCAGAGCTCTCGCTTAACACTAAATGCTAGGATGTACTTGTACGATACACCTAGGGATATAATGGCCAATGATCTGATGCTGCAGAGATTATGCTCAACATCAAAATGGAATACTCCAAAGCTTATGCGCAACATTTCCAATTATATTTTCATGTGTTCGAGAGATTTATGCTCAAAACAAATGTAACTACTCATGTGCTCTAGAGCCTCTCGCTCAACACAAAACATCTCATCGATCATGTGCTTCAGGGTCCATTCCCAACACAAAACATTTCATCAATCATGTGCTTCAGGGTCCATGCCCAACACAACCATCATATATATCCATATATATCATCAAAAATTGGCTTACGCCCAATTTACCAAACAAATCATCATGTTCATATGCAGTGGGGTCTTTCACCCAATATAAAATAAAACATCAATATAATCGTCATGATTAATAGGCTCATGCCTATAAATGCTAGGTCCAATATTCGGGATATTACATTTCCAGAGTCACAATCTTCTTTACTTGGATATAGTGTACAATGCTTCTTATAAGAACTGTTTACCAGTCTCATTTATTCTTCCAAGGTCTTCGTCAAACATGTTTGTGACACCAATTTATCTGATTCCAATTTGTTCGGTATAGGTGGACTGTAGGTGTAAATCGGCTAGTCTGAAAATTGCTCACCATCTGGTCACAAACAACTTACAACAATTAGGTGGTTTTGTGACAAATTTGTAGAAGAAGATAAAATTAATGGTTGCACCCTATCCAAAAGGGATGAATGACATCAATATGAGCTTGATAGTTGTATAAAAACTCAAAAATTGCATTAATGTCTCATACAATTAAAGTAAATTGGGGATTTGAAACAACTTAATTTCATTTTTTATTATAAATATTCATAGACACTCTTCAACAAGAAGTTGAAGACCTTGTCAATGATTTACAAACACTTCATGGCACAACTGGTTGTTTGATATATACACAATTACATAGGTACACCTTTTTTCAAACTCCTATCATTTCCTTTGGTCTTTCTTATTTATGTGGTTTTTGTAAGGTTGTTCCAATCAAACCTTCATCCCCTGCTAAAACTAAGGCGCAAAATTTTGATTTTAATACCTTCTACGTCATGTTTTATGATGTTTTGAACCTCATCTTACAAGAAAACATTCATATAAACTCTAACAAGGTGCTTTTAGTAAATTTAGGGATTTTCACGATAAAATCATACTTAAGTATTGGTTTTTTCCCAAGCTATTGTCCCAACCAATTACAATTTTCCAAAATTTGTCTCTATGTGCATTCAGTTTTATGAACTTTCTAAATCAAATGTAATATGAAAAGATGGTTTTCAAACTAATTTTTCTGTACACCCTAACTCGGTTTCCAAAAGGATGTTATTACACGGTAATTATGTCATGTAATGATGAGGCTTTAATAAATAAATTTAGATTTGTAACCACTATTTAAGTAATAGATTTGTTATCGCAATACTTTCCAAATAATAACACTCTCTCCATTATTCCCCTACCTTTGTAGGCCATTTTTTTCCTAATTTTTCTAGAGAAATTATATCCATGATTTTCCTCATTCTTGGTTCTCATCAAGCTTGTCTATGGATTGATTCTTTCTATATGCTTAACACTATTTGAGAGTGCTATAGACTTAAATCCATTGGTAATCTTGAAGAAAATTCCTTCCACTACGTGATATCCCACCTCCACTTTTTCTTGTTGGCTTATAAAAATGGCAGCTCCACATATCCAATTTTCTCTTATTTTATTGGGTTTCTTTAAGCCTTGTTACAATTTTGTCAATATTTTGACTTTCCTCAGCCTGTTGTGAATTAAAGAGGCCTATTATCCTTTGCATTACTGCAGTATAGACAACATTATTCCATTTTCCATCACCGTTTAAAATTTGGTTATTTTTTTCCAAATTGTTGTTTAGAATTATTGTATACTTTCACACCCATTTCACATAATTCAACTGAGTATAAGCATGGACTGGGTGTTTTGGTGGGTAGCGCTTCCAACTTTGGTTGGACTAGGATGGATGATATTCTCCCACTACTTACCTTTATTAAAGAAATGAAAAAGGAACCCTATGGATCCATGAGATGGGAATTAGTGGGGAACAGTGGCTTCCTAAAACCACACTACTCAAATAGAAGAGGAAAATTTCTAGACAATTACTGCATATGTAAAACATATAAAGAAAATTTCATCCAAACACCGATTCTTCATGAATGTTCATTTTCTATATTCTATGGTGTTTTACTGTTTTGTATAAACAAAGCAGTGGTTTTCAATATTGCGATGCATGTGCCAACGTATTAAGCTCGATATATACAGTGTAAAACCACTCTATCATGCGGGGAAGGAATTATGATTCCTCGGGGAATGGTATATTCTGAATATGCCTTCACTGGAATGTGGTTAAATCCATAAGTGTTTAAACAGAAATTTCAATCCCGCAGAAAGTTGCTATAATAATTAAGAAGGAAAAGGGACATTCCATCAACAATATCCTTACCAGAGGACGATGTTATATAACCTGATGTTTTGCATAATTTTTCACTATTGCAATAAGAGTTACATTTAAGCTGAATAGTTGTTATTAGTATCTGAAGCAGGCAGATAATTCCAGAAGAAAAATGGTTAGCCAGCACTGTGAGACTGAAAATAGCAGCAGTTTGAAGCCACGGTTTCAACAGTGTGAGAATGAAACTACTAGCACTTTGAAGCCACGATTTCAGCACTGTGAGAATGCAACTACCAACAGTTTGAAGCCACGGTTTCAACATTGTGAGAATGCAACTAGCAGCAGCTTGAATCCATGGTTTGAAGCCTAATTGTGTATGAAGAGGCAGATCAAGGAGACATCAAGAAGAGGCAGAGGAATGTGCAAGAAGAGGCATGATGGTTGTTTGAATCGTGCAGGGAGAGGGGGACGTAGGTAGGTGGAATTAATGCATGGACAGGGATGGAGGAGGGTTTAACGGGGTGATGACGATGGTGGTAGAATGGGAGGCCAACAACGGAGAGGAGGGGGTCATCGGTGGTCGGAAAGCCAATGCAATGATTGCCGGTGGGAAAAATCGTCATGCCATTAGACTCTTCCATTCATTAATGATGCATGATATAGTGTGTACTTGATCACTGGCATCTACAGGATATTATTAAATAATAAATCAAGCAATATTCTTAGAGGATGCAACCTCGTTGTATATGATAGGAGGAATAGACTCAGGAGGGAATGGATATAATGGGAATTAATATAGGTTTGTAATTACAATAATTATGCATATAAACTACTTTATTATACTAACTCGTAGATTTGAGTACAAGTTAGTTTATCCTTGTATTTAATTACTTTGTGTGCTTAATATACTTTGAAGCTGACTATTATAAATTCATCTCATATATTAATTGCTTCATTATGATGTTGTTAATCCTATATGTTTTTCAATCATGGTTATTCAACCGTTGTTAATAGTGTTTTAAAACATAACACAGCCTAGATGAGCTAATGGTTCAATCCAATCCAACTAAATAATCAAAGTACTCGGATAACATGCACAAGTGTTGTAAATTCAAGTAGTAAGAGAAAATTACTAACACCATTATAAGTTTATATGACCATTATGCTTACACATACCTTACTAAGAAAGATGGTGGTAGCATTAAGCTTCACCAATGTACTATTGGATATGTAAAACTCATTTTCATAGTCGCTTAAGTAATGTCTAAAGATATATATAGATATTTATTAACCCTTTAGTTGTTTTTTAATCGTCAAAACTTCTCTCTATTTCAGCAAAGTTAAAAGAAGTAATAATAATAATAATAATAATAATAATAATAATAATAATAATAAGAGAGACACCAATTTGTGTATGAGACCCCCTTGTTTGTGGGACAAGGGATCCCCCTCTGCGCAGTGATTTAACTACTATAGTCTACAGAGGTGTACATACTCTACCACCCTTATATATATATATATATATATATTGTAAATAAAATATTGTATTACTTTGAAGTTATCGGTTACATAGACACCCAAAACAAAGGCCATAGCATATATGAGCCAAGCCCTAGCTTACAGAGCTTGTATAGTCTTCAACCCACAAAAAACCTTATGTCCCCCAAAGAGAGAGAGATCCCCACAGAACTAGGGTTCAATCCTAGAAGAAAAAACATCAGTACTAGTGGCTATCCTACCATTAAAACCATCCATAGCTATTTGACAGAGACTTACTATCACAAGGAATAGGGAACAAAAGAGAAACATAGAAAAATTCCAGATACACAGAAAAGGATCATAGCATGGGGAGCCTGCAATATACATCAGGTCTTCCCCACCCCGAGGAGGTCCACTGCAAACTCTCTCCATACCTCGGCCACCAGCCTTCAAACTAGGGCCTCCTCTCGTTTGTTGTTCCATCCTCGGGTGGTAGAGGGAAATTCCCAGGAGCGAGGTGATTTGGTATACCTTTTGGTGCATCATTCGACAATACTCATTGTGGTCATTGATATTCCTATGCATCACCCAACAATCCTCTTTGTGGTCTTTCAAGGCTCTTGCTGGTTCCTCATCCCCTTGTTTCTTTGCTGTAGCTTCCTCCTTTTTAGCCTCCAAATTAAGCGATACATGCATTACTAGATTCATCTTTACCTAATAGAGAATGATTAGGTAGTCATGAGTCGACACTCTTCCTGTAGTAAGGCCAAGATCCATGACCCATTCCTCAAATTCCTGTCGAGATTCCTCGATAGGTAGAGATTTCACTTTTCTCATAATTCCTTTTCCATTCTCTCCATAGCCTTGCTAGCAATCCATGGAATATGATATTTAAAAAACTTAGTGGCCACTTGGGCATGAAGTTTAGCCTTGGTATGAGTTCCCTTTCCCCTCCTAGCCACTACCTTCCCTTTCTCACGACTCAAAGTCGAAGCCTCACTTGCATTGGTCTTCCCATAACTACCCCAGGGAGGATCCATCTCCCACTTCGTTTCCCAACTCTTTGCATAATCACTCTTCAGATCCCATAGTTGCTTACCACATTGAATTTCTAAGAGACCACCAGACTCATTCCACAGGGGACAGATGATGAGCCATGCAACCTTATTAGTATTAATAGCGAGTAGAGTGATGATGGGATTAACAGTTTTTTACAAGACCATGATATCCCAGATCCAATGATCACATTCTCCTGTACCCGACATGAACTTAGGAATCATTCCCCTCGTCACTTCCAAATCCCAATCCCACAGAAAATATGTCCCTCCTCTCCTTCTATTTCAGGCTTCGTACCCAAGTTTAATGTTGAGGGAATTGTCTCGGGATAACATGTACTTCTCTCGCATAATCACATGTGGCAATGGTTTAGTTCCATGGAATACTCCCTCTGCTCCCTATTGCTACCTTGATTATCTCTCGTTTATCCCACCATCTGTCCAATTGCATCGACGTCTTGTATGGCCAAATGTCGGGACCTTGACGCTCACTGTTTCTCTTTGAAGTCCTCAAGCCATCCCATCCTATGGGACCCATTTTCTCCTGCGTCAACATTTTCCAGTATATCTGCTACCTCGTTCACTTCACGTCTGACATGGTGGAAGGATACATCTGAATGTGTCATAACAAGGCTACGTAGGGTTTCCAGCCTACTAGCTAAGTGCCAGATGGATGAGACTTTCTCTGTTGTCTTCCCGTTGGGGAGCTGCTTTGCCATATGTATGAGAATATTTCATCCTTCCCTAAGCACGAGTCTAAGGCCTTGAAGCATGCCTTCGAGTTCCATAGATTTGTTTGTATCAAATCCTATGGAGCCATAAAACATTTGAAGAATTTCTCCTTCTGGGTTTCTGCAGAATCCACCATAGCCTGCTACTCCTGAGTTACCCTTTGCCTTGTTAAATTTTCATATGCTTAACTAAGACATCAGTATATCATTTCATTTTTCATAATAAAAGCATATAAAACAGGATCACTGAAAGAAACAGTATCACAAGAACAACACAGATTTATCCTGGGAAAACCCTAAAGGGAAAAACCCAGCAAAAGCTTCCTCAATATAGATGCCCCAAAAAGGAAAAAGGTAAAACCAACAAGGAGATCAAAAACCTGATTCTCCTCCTTCTCCAGCGACTCCTCTCCTCCACAAGTGCGCTATACCAAGTGAGTGTATATCACAAATGAGGAGCACTACACCTCTATTTATATTCATCCGTTTACTTAAAGTTTACTCAATTAACATGTCCGCTTAAGTTAACTCATGTAGGCTCGAGTTACACATGTAGGCTCAAGTAACCACACTGGGGTGCTGATGACCCACCTTTACAATTAGAGGGGACTACCTCATGACTCTTATTAGTTCTTCCGATTAGGAGCATCGGGGTACAATGTAGTACAAGTGGTTCTTCCGGTTGGACCATCGGGGACCACAAAAGATACATAAAGAATATTCTTCGAAGTTACAATATTTCAACACTCCCCCTTAACGAGAAGGGTATTCTATATCAACA
>LPNX011155419.1:92602-117848 GCA_001517045.1 Pseudotsuga menziesii
TGCCACCCCATCAAAATTAAGTTTGAACACCTGACATGGAGGGGGAGCCCATGAATTAGGGTTTGATACTCTGCAAATATTCGATTTTTGTCTCAGACCATCTAGAGTTCCTCTATCCAACCCCCAACCATCCGTAATTATTGATTCTGGTCCTATGAACTATTTATCTTCCTCGTTCCATTGCATACTGTGAAGGGTTTCCACGAGGTTTGTGGTGAGGGTCTTCCACACCTCCTCAAGCGTCAACTACTTTTTGCTGAATATTCGACCATTTCACTATTTTGAGACCACCCACAGGATAGTTCTGAGGAAGGATTTCCATAAGGTTCATAAGATACAATTTTTGAATGCTTTGGGATGCCAGTCCCTCAAAGTTTGTCTTGGATCCCCTCTGCATATATTGCTCCTTTTGAAATCCTGAGCACCCCTTTCCTAAAGTTTCGTCGTAAAGGGGAAAGTATGAAGAAGGTGGTTCATGCTCTCCTCTTGGCATAAACAGTGTACACACTATGAGGGCCCATGGATTCCTCTCCGTCTCAGGTTTTTCCCTGTTAAGATTCTACGCTTGACCACCAGCCAACAAAAGGTGGCAATATTTGGCCAGGGATTGGTTGTCCAGAGATTTGTCCATATCTCATCCTCTTCCTCTTATCTCCTTATCTGGATATCGTAGGCCTCCTTTATGCTAAAGGATCCTTTTTGGGTGTATCCCCAGTGGAGGACATGTCTTCCCCCTATTTGTGTAGAATGCATCATTCCCGAAGGAGTGTAGGTCCTCCTTCGATATCCGTTCATCTCCTCTATCTGAAATTTCCTAGTGTCATTAATCTCCGTAGGTTGCTTCTTCCTAGTGGTGGTATACCTTGGTATTTCCCTCCACTATCCCCCTAGCATGAATCTGCTACCAGTGGGGATTAATCCCAAGTTTGAGAAGATGATTCCATGAATCATCCCAGAAGTTGGCATTATTCCCCGCACTGATCTCCCAAAAACTATGCTCCTGAATAATTTTTTGTCCCGCCACAACCTTCATCCAAATGTGAGATCCTGGAGTATCCTCATTGAATCGGATCAGCTGTGACCTATTCTGGTCCCTTGCATACTTAATGTGCCATATTTTATCCCATGGATCCTATGTATAATTACACCACCTCCACCAGATTCCCCACCCCCGGATTTCACTCATGATTTCAGGATCGTGTAAACCCATCCCTCCTTTTCCTTTGGGGCACAGATCTTGTCCCATCTGACCAGAGAGAACTTGGCCTTAGCTTCTTGGCCTGCCCATAGGAAGTTTCATTGGATGATCCTTATCTCCTTGATGATGGAATTTGGGGCCGGAAGAGCAGAGAAAAGATAAACCGGAATGGCTTGGAGGATTGAATTTACCAGGACCAACCTGCTTGGTAAATTCAAAGGCCTAATAACCCTTCTTGATAATCTACCCTTGATCCTATCCAATAGATATTTCCATGATGCACTCTTTATGGTTCCCTTCCATAACAGAACCCCTAGATACTTGGAAGGGAAGGAACCCTTAGGGAAACCTAAAATATGGACAATATTCCATAGGGTAATTGGCGATGTGTTTAAGAAAAATACCTATAATTTATCAGCATTGGCTACCAGCCCTGATGCATTTGCAAAGAGAGTTAAGATATTTTTGAAAGCATGGGATTCTTGGACTGAAGGGTTCCCCATGAGCATCGTGTCATCCAAGAATTGCTGGTGAGTTTGTTTTTCCATACCTTCGTGGAGGGATAGAACCCTAATTTCTCCTTATCCCACTTGGGTTTGGATGAGCTTGCTCAATTCTTCCACCATTAGGATGAAAAGGAAAGGTGAGAGTGGGTCTCCCTACCTAATCTGTTTGGTTGTCTTGAAGAGCTTAGTCAAGGATCCATTTAGTAGGATGGAGAAGAAAGGTGTAGTAACCAGAGCCATAACCCATTACACCCATTTCATACTAAAACCATACACCTTCAACATCTCCTCCATATATTTCCAACTGAGTTTATCATAGGCCTTTCCTATGTCTAGGTTAATGAGCATTCAAGGCCTTCTTGTCCCTTTTATAGAGTGGATGGTTTCATGGAATGCAATGATGCCATCCAAAATTTGTCTAACGTTAACAAACCTAGATTGTTTAGGTCTGATCAGGCCCATAAGGATGGGTTTTAATCGGTTCGCAATCACCTTGGATATGATTTTATAAATCACATTACAAAGAGCTATAGGTCTGTACTTACCTGGTGAGTCTGCACCCACCCCCTTTGGGATCAATGATAGGATGGTAGCATTGAATGCCTTTAGAACCCCTCACTTTCTTCTTGATTCCTCAACAATTTCCCAGACTTCCTCCTTAATCATGTGCCAAAATAAGTGAAAGAAGTTGGTTGTGAACCCATCGACCCAGGGGCCTTCCCTTGGGCCATCTGACTCACTACTTCCTCCACCTCTTGCATGGAGATAGTTTTTTGAGAATTTCATTATCCTCCTTGGTTACAATCCTAGTGATGAGAGAAGTGATATGAATGATGTCATGCTTCTTAATATTGTTGTCCTCAGTCATGATCCCCTTAAAATACATGTTTATTTCTTCCTCTACCTCTCCCCTTGGATCTACCTGGGACCCATATGTCCCTTTGATTTTGTGGATATTCAAGCCTAATCGATTGTGGACCACAAAATTATGGAATAATTTAGATTTTTTCTCACCTTCCTGAAGCCATTTGACCCTAGAATTCTTCCTCTGGTATATTTCTTCCCCCTTTCTTCCCGCTTCCAGTTGGATGAGAAGGTCTTTCTCCTTCTCTTTCATCTCCATATCTCATCCAGATTCCATACCTTTCTGTTGGATGAGGTCAGTGTCTTGGATAAGTCTCTTTTTGTCCTCAAATATATTACCAAAGTCCTCTTTGTTCCACGTGCATATGTTTGCTTTCAAAGCCTTGAGTTTCTGCTAGAAATTGTACATTCTTGTCTCCCCAGGGTTGTCCAAATCCTACCACCACTATTCTACCAGACCGTTAAAGTCCTTGTGCTCTAGCCATAACTTCTAAAAGCGAAAATGTTTGTTGAGAAGGGCATTCGACCAATCCTGGTTGAGACTGGTTGGCTAGTGATCAAAGCCTTCTACTGGGAGGATGCTTGCCCTAATTTCCCCAAGTCCTCGGAAATGTTCTCTGACACCAGGAATCTATCAATTCGAGAAGCTACTAGGTGCCCCCCTCCCCTCCTTTTATTCCATTTGAACCACCCATCCCCTATTTATAGGTCATCTAGGGACCATGGGCCAATAACTCTCTAAATTCCTCCTAGTACTTGTCTAGTACCCCTCACCCCCATTTCTTTTCCCTGAGAGAGGTTATCAAGTAAAATTTCCCACCCATGATCCAGTTCCCTTCATGGGGCAGATCACTCAACCATTTTAGGTAGTGGATAAAGGCCTATTTCTAAGGGAAGGTGTTGGGTCCATAGGTATTGACCACTGTCCTTGTGATCCCTAATCCTTCAAGCTTGAATTTTTCCATTAGTGAGAAATGGTTCTCCCACCACTCCGAGAGTTCCACCGTCCTCGGGTGGTATAGTAGTTCCATTCCCCCTTCCATATTTTTTGCATCTGTTGCCATAACCCTACTTCCTTTCCAAAAATTTTTACCCACTTTCATTAGGGTTTCAAAGCTACATTTGGTTTCTTGTAAAAATAAAACATCTAGTATTTCCTACTTAATATTTCTAGCTAGGGTTTTCGTCTTTCTTGAGTGGTTAAACCCCCTAATATTCCAAGAAACTATCTTCATTGGGTAACCTTACTTACTTCAAAGAAGGTCTCCCTTATCGTTGGGTACTAGCTTAATTCGATTAACTTGACTCTAATTGCTGCGATCCTCTACTTGTTCGTCTTTGAGACTCATTTGAGATCCTCCTCCGAAGACTTCCTCTTGCTTCCCTTTTGTGGCTATGTACTGATCCCCAGAACTTGGTGGGCTTTGGACCGGATGATGAATTTCTAAAGGAGTTCCACCTGATCCCGAGAGACACAACCCTTTCCTTCCTATTCACATTCTTTTTCAAGTGCATCCAAGTCCAATTCTCCTAATTCCATTTCATCCACTTCATCCTCTTACATAACCTCCATCGGATTATTGATGTTAGTTTTGTCCGTGAGCATCCTTTTTCTCCTTCCTGATCATTGATCTAGACATCTACCTTTTCCTACTCTATTCCAGCTTCCTCTTCCTTCAATATCTAAAAGGTATTTGAGTTCTTTAGGGTTTTTTCTGTCATTTCCTTGCTCGGTTTCTGCCCTCTATTTTTCTTTCCTTGTCTCCTACTCTTAACCTACGTAAATCCTCCATTGGCCTACTTTTCTTCCCCTTCTTGACCTGAGGTTGTCTGCTGCTGGAACCCTTTTGGGAAGTTCCTTCCAAAATGGATATACTCATGGAAGATCCTACATCGAAAAGGGAGCTGCTCATAGTCAATCTACTGGACCCATTCCTCATCCTCCCAATTCAATATTTCAGCCTCTGGGAGATCCTTTGATAAGTCCATATAGACACAAATGCGAGAATAGTTCGTATACCTTTGATTCTTGGTTTTCTCGGCTACCTTCACAAATTCCCCTATCAAATTGCCAATGTCTCTTAATATTTCCAGATCCCAGTACTCTCTTGAGAGGCCAACCAATCGAATTGATACTAGGGCCACTATTAGATCCTTAGTTTCTGTATTGAATCGCTCCTTGTAGGGTCTTAGGTAGAGCCCTGTCAAGAAAAAGAAGTAAGTCCCTCCCTCTAGGACTCTATCTCTATCCTCCTAGTTAAAAAAGACAATGGTAAAAAACCCCTCTGCCCCCAAATGGAGGTCATAGTGGCCCTTAGGTCTCCAGGTGCTCTATATCCACCGAACCAGATATCTTTCTCTCGAACACATCCTTACAAAATTCCCGATGAGGGCCTTTTCCTTCCACATCTAAATTTTCCCTCAAATTGTTTCCAACCAGTTTTGGAATTCTTGGATCTTCTAGGCTCTCAGGAGGTAGCCTTCCTGGTTTGATATTTCCCCCATGCTTGGTTCATCTCATTCACCACCTCACCCTGCATTATCTTCTCTGCTCCCACCAGGAGTGTGGCACCGGCCGGTCCCTCCTTCCATGGCTATGCAGGGGGAATTGCTGTCCCTGCCTCAGCCAGCCCTAGATCTGCGCCTCTGTTCCCTATTACCTTTGATCCATCAGAGCTCTATCCCCCTGTGAAAGCACATTCTATCCCAATTATATTTAATATATGTATATTTATGATTTTTTAAACTTATCCTTGGAAAGGATATATATATATATATATATATGAAAGATGGTGGGCTAGCTCAAGTGGTTGAGTGCTAAAGGTCTCAAGGTCAAATCCTATTTTTTTTCTTTTCTAGTTTGTTTTTCACATAATAAGGTAGAAATTTTAGATTAATTCTTGAAGAATCATATTATAGTTGTTAATATTGCATCATCTTGGTGCCCTAGAGTGTTTGAGGTTTCTTAATCCATTTATGTATTCAAAAACATGAATTGGGAACTTTAAAACTGAGATTTTGGAAAAACAATATCTGGATTCGGATAAAAAGTCACGAGAAAGTCCAAAACCTCTAACAAATATACTACTCCTAAACATAATATATAAGAAACTAAGTTTACAAAGAAATTTAGATAAATAACCATAAATCAAATGGGAAAGAGTTTTAACTATGTAGACATAGTGATAAGGAAAGTAATTGATAATGAGCTGAATTGGGCTATTTATTTTTTAAGTTTGGAATTTGATGCTTATGACAATTTAATAAGTACACTTGTGTGGACTAATTATATTTCAAAATCCTAGCTTTCTAGTTTGTATACTTATGTATGTAGCTATTTATTTTGACATAATTTGCATTCATGTGATATTTTGATAAATGTTGTCGGTTCAAAAAAATCTCTAAATGATCAAATGAGACCATAGATCAAATTTTAAAATCACCAATGTAAGGTTATTTTTGTTAATGCATATTTTTATGCAATTTAGCTATCCCTAAACTAAGCCACACATACTAGATACCATGTAGCACTTGTTAACATAATAACGAATGATCATTACTAAAGAATGATCATTCCTAAAGGGAAAGCTACGGTGATTTTTAAATAGAGTAAGTATGGGTATTTAATAAATTTGAATTTTGTAATGTTTATGGAAAGTAAGTTACTAGTGGTGGTCTCTTTTTTTTAGGTCTATTTTGGAGGCATTTACTTTGATATTTTCTTTCAAATATCTTTCAAAAGATTTATAAGTGAAAATTGTTATCTTTCGATTCATTTTAATATGAATATTAAGAAATATGATTTTTTTTTTGTTGAAAAAAATTAACATAGGACAGACTTTAATATTGAGTTAAATCATTGTGAGGAGATGGGAATCTTGTCCCACAAACAAGGGGTCTTATACACAATATTGGTTATTATTATTAGGTTGTTTACATATTTAAAAGACTTAAAACATTATGTTCACTAAAAATTCAAGTTGCATTTACTTTAATCTTATAAATTGAAATTGAATGTTTATTTAGATACCTTAATATTTTAAAAAATATCTCATTATGTTTATTTGTATTTTTTTAAATATAATTAAAATAAATGTCAAATTCATTAAACATAATAATAATAATAATAATAAAACATACCAATCTTATACCATATAATTTTAGTAAAACATTTTGAATAGAAAAACACTCACACTTCAACGCATGATCAAAATATTTACGCTGAAGGCGTTACACAATGGAGATGATAGTCTCAGTAGATTCCTCGTCGCTCAGTCCAATTAAATTATGACAAGTGTCTCATTTGTTGGTACAATAGGAGTCGGGAAGGTGTTACATCCGGTGCTGCACATGAATGGATTGATGGGATTATATCCTTACAGTTTTTTTCATGCACGTTTGGTGATCGATTTCTCATTTTTGCCACATGTCTCGGTTGACAAGGCCATATTTTTTACCAGTGTCCTTTACTACATTTCAGTTTAGTCCTTTATCAATTGAGCAAATCGATTCCGCAATCTCAATTCTATAGCCTTGCTTCCGCATTCTCAATTTCGTAACTTTTGTCATACAAAATATATTTCCACAATACAACTTTTCCCAGACTTGCTTCCGCAATGTCATTATTTCTGCAACAGAATCTTTCCGCAATTGGGTTTTCACAACTGGGTTTCTGCATATTACCCTTTCCACAATCTCCTTTTTTGCAATACTCTTTCCACAATACATATTTCCGCAAATATGTTTATGTATATTACCCATCACTAAGCTCATGTCGATTGATGAGATTATGTCCTCACAGTTTTTTTCATGCATGTTTGGTCATCAATTTCATTTTTTTCCACATGTAACGCTTGAAAAGCCCATATTTTCTGCTAGTTTCCTTTATTGCAGTTTAGTTCAGTCCTTTATCAATTTATCAAATCAATTATGCATTCTTGATTTTGTAACTTAAGTCCCATAGACTGTATTTCCATAATACTCTTTCCGCATACTTGCTTCTGCAACCTCATTATTTCCGCAATGAAATCTTTCTTCAATTGAGTTTTCACAACTCACTTTTTGCATATTACCCTTTAGCAAGCTCTTTTCTGTAATCTCCTTTTCCCAATATTGTTTTGGCAATAGATATTTCCACAACTATGTTTCTGCAGTTTTGGTTCCACAACTCTATTTCCACATTTGCCTTTACACAACAGTTTTTCTGCAATTGTGGATTGTGGGTTTGCAATTATCTGTTTTAAAAAATGGACTTCCACAAAGTTGCACCCATAAATTTCCTTTCCGCATTTATATTTCAGATTGCGGATCCTTCTTACCACTTGTTCTTTGCGATGTTTTGTTGATATGTGGCTTGCATGTTTTGACTACAATTTTATCTGTTTCCTTAAACGACCGATCTTGTGCATGAAAGGATTAATGGGCTTATGTTCTGACAGGTTTTTTCATGTACGTTTGGTAATCGGTTTCATTTTTTTTCCACATGTATGAATTGACTTGCCCATATTTTCTGCCATTTTCCTTCACTGCAATTCATTTCTTCGAATTCGTCATAGCCTTTGCCAAGATTAGAGATGAAGGTTTTTGTGAAAGTTTGAGTTCCATGGATTTTGTGGGTTTAGGCTCATATTTTTTAGGGTCAATTTTTTCATTGAATTGGGCATATCCTTTTCCAAGATTTGAGGCGGAGGGTTTTGTGAAATTTTCAGTTCGAGGGATTTTATGGATTTAGGCTCATAGTTTGTGGGGTCATTTTGGTCGCGGTCTAGTTTCACTCCCGCTCGAGTTGGTGAGGAAGATTTTGTTGATGTCCCTTCATTGACATGAATTCTCTATGTTAATGATTCAACATTACATTGTTGCTCCATTAATCCAAGAAAGCTTGTGATTTGATTTACAGATGGGTTATTTCTTAATTGCAGCCCAACTTATGAGGATCTCAATATGTTGTTACAATTCTCGATTTATTGGGTTTGTTGCTGCACCACATTTTTTTTGCACATATATACAAATCTTTAGGTAACCAATATCTCCTACTATTTGCCTTTGCTTTTCTTGTATTGATTTTGCTGCGCTTTGGTTACACCAGAGATTTTGGAACAGATGTCTTGCCACTTTGTCAAATTTACAGGAATTCCTTCAGCCTGCTTAATTGTTTTAAACATTCATTGTGGTAGAAAAATATTTTCTTTGTATTTCTGTGGCTCTGAATTTATCTTTTTCTTGCAATTGGAATTTCAATGTTGAATTTTTTTAAATTTAGTATTTACTTACAAGTTGCTTATTTATTGTCAAATTGAAAGTTTCATTTTGCAAATAGTATGTAAATGTTATTTTGGAATGGGTAAGAGTAGTTCTGAAACATGGTATTTAATGTACCAGGGAAAATTGTTCTTATCTTGCATATAGTTGATAGTAGAGACAAACATATATCACTAAGCTTGTCCATAAAAAACAATTAACATGACTGCTTCCAAAACATGCATTCCACACTGGCAAGGCATGCATTGTTTCTCTCTAAATGATGTTCAATATTTTGTTTTGTTCATGCCCTATTTGTTTCCACAAGAAAGAAAAACTATCATGTTATGGAGATTATGCTAACTAAAGATTCTATTTCACTCTTGCTACATGGTGCCGTCAACCTTTTCACGCTAGTACAGGTTTCCACATTTAACCAAGTGAACTCATTGAACTCATCAACTATTTAGTTTCAAATTTCTATCTCAGACAACCTTCACAAGCATGAACTATTACTTCCAATTATATATAATAGTCTTGTAGAATATAGGAAACTAAAAGAAGGATCTATAATCAAAGTCACCCAATGTACTTGCAAGATTGTACATAATGTAACGTATGTTTCATTTCCTCGTTCATTTTTCCCACTGAATGAATTTCACACCATTGATGCATCAAATGTTTTTGTCTCCCATTACTTTCTAACATACTTCTTCTTACCAGGACTATCACATTGCTTCCACTTGAAATTGTCATAGTGGATGCATCGATTATTGGAGACCCAACATCTTACCACTTGGCTATAACCTCTCCTTCACAGAGTAGTTACTCTATTGCAGTGAACACTACATCAATAAATGAAAACCCTTCCTTACCTACATCAAGTATCCCATTCACTTCAGTTTCCTCTTCTAGCAAAGTTTGGACCATTCAAGTTCAAGTTATTGCCAAGAAAAATATTCATGAATTTGCCAACAAAAGAGGGTCTATAAAACTGTTCGTATTTGAACTTGTTAATTCTTCACATGATGAAATAAATATCTCAACATTCAATGAATTGCAACTCTCTTTGCATGAGCAAATACATTTCAGAGTAGTGTACATAGTATCAAATGGCATTGTGAAAGCATCCAATCCAATTTTCAACCATTTGAAAATCCATAATGAGATTTTCCTAGGTTCCTCCTCAACCATCCAACCATGCTTAGATGAATATCCCTTAATACCTTTATATTGATTTAACTTTAAAAATATTCAGGACATCCAAACTATACCTGTTAGTTCGATGGTTGACCTTCTAGGACTTGTAATTTCAGTTTCGCCTACGTCCACCATACATAAATGGGATGGTTTAGAGACTGTACAATGCACCATTGGACTTCTAAACATGTCAGGATATAGAATTGACATAACACTTTGGGGAGAGCATTTCCAAATTGAAGGAGCTGAGCTTGCTAACCATCGTGGTTTAACTACTCCTCCAGCTTTAGTGATCAAAGGCGCATGTGTTACATAATTCAATAGAAAAACTATTGGGACTATCTCCAACAATAATTTGTTTATAAAACCAAACATTGAATAAATTTTCCTTCTCCAGAGATGGTTTCATGAAAATGGATTTCGTTTAGCGTCACCATCTTTGAGCCGAAAATTTAATTCCTCTCATTCTAGTCGTCGTAAAAGCATTGCCATCAATGAGCTACAAAATCTTCAACTGTCTGAAAATCCTATTTGGTACTCTGTTGTTGCAACCATCACAAATGTCGACATGGATGACTTTCATTTCCTTTCATGCCCTCTTTTTTTGATGGTATACAATGCATGAAAAAAATTTCCCACAAAGTTGGAAACATTTGGCATTGTGGTAAATGTGATGGGGATTTTCTTGAAAGTGACTACCGATACATACTAAAGGTTTACTTGGAAGATATCACTAGACAAATTCATGGTGTCATAGCTTTTGATGATGATGCTAACCAACTCATGGACATTTCTATGAAAGAACTATGCCTCCTCTCAACTGAAGGAACATCAATTGTTGAAATAGCCCAGAAGATATGCAATAAACAATTTACTTTTACTCTTTCAGTTAGAACATAGACATTCTATGGAATTGCACACTTAAAGGTTGTAATTGTGATGGTTGAAAACATTTAATCGGAAATTTCATGTGGACATTCAAATACATAAGTTGTTTCAACTTGATACTTAAACATTTTATTGTATGTAATGAATTTCCTCAATTATCATATTGTTTTCCCTTTTTCATGCTTCAAAATAGCAGGTTTTTTTAACTCGCTTTTAGGAGTTTTATCTTGTAGTATCATAGTTCCACTGTACAAGCTATCACTTAACATTTTGAACCTAAATTGTTGATTCAACCTATATTGTTGCTTTGTAATACAATACTTATTTTCTATTAGTTTATTTATAAAAAAAACAAGTTTGTTCTCTTCTTTCTTAGCAAAACTTGTCATTTTTCCATAAAGAACAATTATTACATTTATTGGGTTTTTTTCATATATGGTTTGTCATACTACAATTTGGTCTTCTATATTGTTTCTTTCTTACAGTTATTAAGCTAGAACTTGAAAACACATATTTTCTCCATAAATATTATTTTAATTTACATAGTTGGTTCCCAATATGCAATCACTTAACATTTGCTTTATATCTTCTGTTTTATATCCTTAGAATTTTCACTTAATACATATATAGAATGTGTCCCTATCACCAATGAAATATTCTAAGGCTTTACAAGTTTATGCATTTGTTTGATTGGGTGACTTTGATTATAGTTCTTTCTTTTAGTTTCCCATCTTCTACAATAATATTATATATAATTGGAAGTAATAGATCATGCTTGTGAATGCCATCTTAGATAGAAATTTAGAACTAAATAGTTGATAAGTTGAGTGAGTTCACTTGGTTTAATGTGGAAACTTGTACCAACAACCAAAGGTTGACAACACCATGTAGAAAGAGTGAAATAACATCTTCAGTTAGCATAGTATCCATAACGTGATGGATGTTCTTTCATGTGGAATCAAATAGGGTATGAACAAAAAAAAATTGAAATTAATTCAGAGTGAAACAACCTGCACCTTGGCAGTGTGGATTGCATGTTTTGGTAGTGATTATGTTAATTGTTTAGGTTTACCGATATCTATTTTCCTTTGATATCAATTATATGCAAGATAAGAATAGTTTCCCCTCGTAGAGTAAATACAATGTTTCAGAACTACTCTTACCCATTCCAAAATAACATTTACATACAGTTTGCAAAATGAAACTCTCAATTTGACAATATATAAGCAAGTTGTAAGTAAATACCAAATTTTTAAACATTCAATATTAACTCTCAACTGAAGTAACATCAATTGTTGAAATAGACAATAAGATTAGAAACAAACAATTTATTTTCACTCTTTCACTTAGAAGAGAGACTGTCTGTGGAATTGGATACCTAACGGTTGTAATTGTGATGGTAGAAAACATTTATTCAGAAATTTCAGCTGGACATTCAAATACAGATTTATTTAACAAGTTTATGCTTTTCTTGTAGGTATCATGCCAAATCATGACAATGAACAAGCCGATGCACACATATTACTTGTATATGCACATAAAAGAAATCAAAACAACAAGAAGCAACGTCTTCTTTATAGAGCTGCTACTCGACCTATGGATATGTTTTCTTCCTTTTCTATTGGCCAACCTTTCGACACACCATCCCTTCTATACCCCATGATAAATACATCCAACCCGTACCTTGATGATGCACATCAATGATTTTGTAAAAAAATGGAGCAACTAGCTACAATGAATGTTTGCTCGATTTGCAATGAATGTTACCCTGATATTGCAACAAAAAATTTACATGGTGCATATGGATATTATCATTGTATTCTAGAAAGAAAAGGAAATCTCTTTTCATTGGAAAACAATATGGACCTAGGAATACAACCACCTATCCTTGTAGTACTTATGCAAGTTGAAGAAATGCTCATTAGTCGCGCCAACCAATCTTACAAGTCACACATGCCTGTGGTGGTCAATATAAATATCCTGGCCATACTATTTTATTCCCCCAAGACATCTCCAATATTTCCACATTCCTACCCAATTTTATATCAAATCTTGACATCCTTGTTGTTCGCAAATGAAACTCTATAAACAATCCATCTGAAATTTTTGTTAGTCGGACACGTGCTCTTGCTTCTCTTGAATACAAAATGGCAAACGATCCATACTACAAGGATGTACGAGTCAACCCAATTGTATTAGATTCTTTTCCTCTTGTTTCAATAGAAATTTCACCTTTTATTCCCCATGTTAATAACAATGATACATGATATCATCGACAAAGCTTGTCCTCTATAATCCGACCACCAAATTCATTTAAACCTATGAATTAGAAGTATCCTCGTTTGTTTCAACAAAAAATAATTCTAGAACTGAGATTGAATAGATCAGATGCTTCATACACACATAAGATATCCCACTACCGCATTCCATTGATTCCCCCATATAGGCATATGATCCCCCATCAATGAGTACAACACAGAAGGCCTTGTTTCCATGGCTTTTCCAACCTTGTTCCCAACAGGTGCAACAATTCTTACACAACCATGCATTTATCAATTTGAGATGCATGAATATGCACTTCAACTCATTCACTATCATGAAAATAGATTTCGGCAACATCCTTGCTTCTGGATTAATGCTACTGCTTATATTTTTGTCAAAATTAACCTTTAAGATACACTGCCTCCCACATTACTTGAGCTTGTTAACCAATTGCAAGACACGACTAATGAAAAAATTGTTAAAAGGGTCATATTATTTGGGTATTCATTGCATGGAACATGCTCATTGTAATGTCCTCGACCCTTCGACCAGCGAAGAGGATGCTACCATACATAAAAAATACAGTCATCTAGCCCCATGAACATGAAGATACATACATATAATGCTGTAACAAGATTACTTAAAACATAAAACATACTACGATGCACTAATCATTCATATACATAGCGGAAGCAAAACAACATGCATTCATATACAATTCAACATTCATTATGTACATTATCATTCATCAATGGTCAATATGATTGAAGACACAAGTTAGGCAAGAATACTTATCTTATAGAGAACTTGTCCCGCAACCAGCTATGTCGCTGCAACATTCCACCCAACCATAGGCTCGTGTGCTCTTTAATGTCTCAGAAACGATGCCACCCCCGATTCGGGCATGATTCCCCAAGGAATAAGGAACTACTACGCTTACACATAGCCAAGGATATCAACACCACAAGGGTACCCAGTTCAGCCAAGCCAACATAGTTGAGTTTATCACGCGAACAACAGATCATCAAATCCAACAAAGTTGGGTTTATCAGGCCATCCAGGAGCTGGGAAAGGCTAAATGCTAAGTTGGTGAGCTCATTGATGAGCTAAATACATCGACACTAGAACCAGCTTGGCTTCTAGGACACCCACACACACCCAACACAAGGAAGTCATCCCTTTCTCTGCAACGTAGTCCCTCAGACCCTGATCTCGCTTCCAGTGCTATTCAGGGGTTGTGGAGAAGAAAGCCAGCCCACTAGATCTGTCTTTGTGGTTCCCAACCCACCAGGTGTACCAAGCACATCAGGCCCTCATTTTCCACTCCAATGTAGTCCGAGGACAAAACCACTGCATGCATGCAACAAAACAATTATTCAATCTTTAACAGGGGAAAACAACTCCCTGAATCGTTCTTGGCTCTATTATGGCCAAAACGATTCCACAACAACCTATAGCATCAAATGGGAAAAACACAGTCCAACAATCATTGCAAACAACATCCCATGAACATCCATCAACCCACAACACACAATCCCCAATGCAATCGCCGGAGAACTTACACCGACCGAAATGGAAAAGGAACAGGATCTCAATCTAAACATGAGGGGAAACAACGCAACCCATAGAATTGTAGATGAAAATCATAGCCATGATTCAACGATGGAAAAACATAACATTACATAGTCTAACAATGGTGGAAAAGACACAGACTCTTTGTGTGAACATGAGGATGAACACCACTGCAGACTAACAACTTCGTGAGAGAAGGAAGAACCAACCCACAAGCCAGCAATATGTGAGGTACAGGAGAACAAACCCCAATCAATGAATTGCGGCCCCCTTTTAACTCCACTCAATGTGAGGAAAAATGAACAGACTCACGATCAGGATAGTGAACAGACCATACACAACCCAAAAGGCACGTCATGGAGAGAGAGCAGGCATAGGCATAGTAGTGGTTTTCCTGCCAGCCAACAGCTGCCCCAACTAACAACAGAATAACTAAGGTGGTGGTTGGATGAGACAAGGTAAGGTGAGAAAAAGGGTGGTGACACATGGCTTTTCCCCCCATGGCTCAAGGTTCAGGATTCCCCCTCCTTATCCTTAGGAATCATGCCCCTTTTCAATTTGGTTGTAATGAACATAGCTGGTTGGGGTTATTTAATTAAAGATGTATAGTTACATGATGCCACAACTTAATATGTATGCCGCATGTATCGATATATCATCGGTGACAATTTCTATCCGAAACATAACATAACCAAATTGATGGTGGGATATTTTCGTTTAGCTCCGCACCATGATTATTTACAATATATGTATCATGTATATTTAATGCAAACAGGGTCAAAATTAGGGTGTTACATCCCCGCCCCCCCCCTTCAATAGCACTGTCCTCAGTGCTTTACAAAATTTGAACAAAATGCTACACTGGTACCGCCTCAGTGTTTCGCAAAATTGAAAAAAAATGGATGTGCCAATTGCATGGCATCCTCCAACTCCCATGTAGCCTCTTCAAGTCCATAGTGCTCCCATTGCACCTTTACCTTCCCTATGGCTCAATTCCAGAGCATTGTGACCTCCATGTCTAGCATGCGCATTGGCTCGATTTGGAACTCTCCGTCGGGTTCCACCTAAATCACATCTCAATTTATCACATGGTTAGGATCATGTACATATTTCTTAAGCAAAGAAACATGAAAAACATTATGAGATCTAGTACTAGCAGGAAATGCAAATCTATATGCAATAGGCCCTATTCTTTCAAGCACTTCAAATGGACCACAATATCTAGGTGACATCTTGGCACAACTTCCAATATTCAAGGAAATCTTCTTTGCTTTTACTCTGAGGTAAACATGATCCCCAACACAAACTCTATGTTCATCCTATGCTTATTTTGCATAGCTTTTCTGCCTATCTTGTGCTACTTTCAGAGTTTTTCTGATCTTTACAACCTCTTGCTCCACTTCCTTGAACAATTCTAGTCCAAGCACAACCCTGTTCACTAGGTTATCCTAGGTCGCTGGTGTCCTACACCTTCTTCCATATAAAGATTCATATGGACTCATCCCCAAGGATGCCTGCTGTGCATTTTTATAAGAAAACGCTACCAAGTGTAAGTAATCTTCCCACTTGGTTGGTTTGTCCATCACGTACATGCGAAGCATATCTTCAAGCACCTGATTAACTCTCTCTGTTTGCCCATTTGTCTAAGGATGGTATGCAGTGATAAAGTTTAGCTTTGTACCCAAGTCCGCAAACAATCGCTTCCAAAAATTGGAAGTGAACTTGACATCTCTGTCAAAGACTATTTCCTTCGGAAATCCATGCAATTTGAAAATATCCTTCATGAAGATCTTTGCAATGTCATCAGTCTTGTGCGTAGACTTTACTGGTATAAAATGTGCTGCTTTTATCAACTTGTCTACCACAACCATGATGGAATCATGTTGTCTGCAAGTCATTGACAATCCCATAATAAAATCCATGGAAATTACTTCCCATTTCCATTCCGGCACTGGAAAAGGATGCAACAAGCCTGCTGGATGTTGATGCTCAACCTTTACCTGTTGACATTTCATGCACCTTGAAATGTATTTAGCCATGTCCTTTTTCATTCTTGGCCACAAGTACCACTTTCTAGCTGTAGCAATTGTTTTCTGGTACCCTGGGTGACCAGAATACGGAGTTTGATGGATTTCATCCATAACAACTCTCCTCAAATATACTGCATCTGGAATATAAATTCTTCCTTTATAAATAAGAATTCCATCTTTTTCCAATTTATATCCCTCATACCTCTTTTCAATACCTTGCTGCTGCAATTTGTCTTTTACCTGCTCATACAATTCATCTCCAGCAACATCATTAACAATATTCTACCTCAAATATGATTGGAAAATACTATGAGATGCCACATGCATTTCCTGTACCTTCTTGCTGGGTGCATCAGCTACCTTATTCTCCTTTCCTTTTATGTGCTTGATTTCGAAATCAAACTGACATAAAAATTCCAGCCATCTCGCTTGCCTAGCATTCAGAGTAGGTTGATCAAACAAATACTTCAGACCACAATGGTATGTTTTGAGCTCAAATCTTCTACCCATCAAGTAATGTCTCCACATATCACTACTACATTTTGACCAAAAATCTGACGACCGTCATGTTGGATTTGCGACACTTCCCTGTCGCATGTACGACACTTTGGTTTTTTTATAAGCGTCGGAAACTTGTCGTCAGTTATCTGACACCTAAGTAACCATCGGTTAAGCGACACCTAAGTTACCGTCGGTTGAATGTACATCGTCAGTTATCCGACACTTATTAAGCGATGGTCACAAATTTTTTTAACAACATTTACACCTACAGGCGTCGCTTAACCGACACCTCCCGGACATAGGCGTCGCTTAACCGACAGATTCAGGCATCGCTTAAGCGACGGTAAGAAGATGTAAGCATCGAATCAGCAACAGTTATAACCGTCACTTAAGCGACTGTAAGAAGAAGTAAGCGTCGAATAAGCGACAGTTATAACCGTCGCTTAAGCGATGGCAGTGAATATTTAAAAAAAAAAAATCTCAAAATTGGCTTGATGAATCCCCTCCATCATTACACTTCGAATTGCTTCTCTCTTTTCATGTTGCATGTATCCAATATTTGCTTTTCAGGCAAAGCGTTCAGGCTTACAGGCCTGGAAATTCACCATGTTGTTTCATATAAGTTATGTCAAACAAGTAATGTACAATGTGTTCCTTGTTCCTTGTTACAATGTGTTCCTTGTTCCTTGTTGCAGTGCATACTTTATTGTAGATTTAGATAGCAATGAGAATGAATTTTGTAGCAGATCGTTGGCCATTTTTCCCATACCATCTCCAAGGATTCATGGTTGGAAGAGAGCACAAATACAGAAAAAGTAACATCAGCTGGGATGTGCTTCCTATGCTTCTAAGTTTATCATCTCGACACTATTGCAAGCACAACGGAAATTTCCAAGGATCCAAAGGCTTCATTTTTAAGAAGCTTGACGGCTATGCCAAGTAATTTTGAGCATTAAGACCCAGCACAATGTCAAGTCTATTCACTCCAATACATTACAAGCAGCAACGAGGCATTGAGGCATCTAGCTAAGAAAAGGGGATTAATTTGGCCATGGATCTGTTAAAGACACTCATACGGCTATTGCCATTGCTTTGAACAAGGCCAGCATTGAGCTGCTTTATCCAGAGCATGCCATTTATGAATCCATGTTGACTGTAACTGCTAACAATATAGGTACTAGCTGGGTAGGTGTTGTCATTTGGAAATGAAAATGGAATTGAGGAACTTTCCCTTGATTTTTTTCTTCCTGAATATGCTCTCAAAACAGGGATTAAGACAAAATATTAGAAGGGGAAGACAGCAGTCCTGATGGGATCTGTGTACTACGCAGTAGTCACAGCCAAGATATAGAGGAAGATTCTGCTAGTATATTGCGCGAAGCCCATATTTCAATATTCAAATATTCTTGTCTGTCACTTAATAGAGAATGCTACCCATATAGGTGGCATAAAACATTAAATGCCATATTGGGCTCTGTGATCTGGTTTGTGGATCCATGGGTAACAAAAACAGAAAAAATTAAGCATGCATAGTTTCAAATTTATAGTAAAGTAATTTCCAAGAATTAAAAGAAACAATGATCCCAAAAACATCTGGTTCCAAATTCCAATTGCCAGGTCTACGAATGGGCAGGCTCCTTGGTAGAGTTTTGTTCATCTGCGAATACAAAATGCTAACCATATAGGTGACATGAAAGGCCCTTTTCAGCTTTGAAATGTGTTTGGTAGAGCCATTGGTAATTATTAAATAAGTAAAACAGAGAATGGATAGTTTAGAATTCCTAGTTAAAAAATCAAAAGTGCCCAAACAACTAGTTCCCAAAATACTTTTCCTATCTCTTATCACAACACAAATCAGATCAAAAATGACTGATGGGAAAGCAAACAAAATCATTAATAGAATCCCTCAAGAAATATCGAATTGCATATCACCCTTTTGGTAGCACCCAAAATCAAGTACTACCAGCATTGAACATAATATATATCATCCATTTTACATTTTGAATGTCAGTAATTTATGTATTCAGACAGGTAAAATGAAATTTCCTTTTTTCCACCTAATTTACCTTCAGCTGCCCATGAAGATGCCTCAAAGAGAGCCTTTACAAGTTCCGGAAGAGAAGCTTCCGCAACTGCTTGAGGAGTATGCAAGCTAGTCTTATAAAGTGCTCTAGTCCTTGCACCCTGCCCAAAAACCAAACCAAGAAGCTACTCTTATTGTCCAAAGAGATTCTAACCCACACAAATGACTAGTATATTGAACTCTGAAAGTATTTGACAATTTCACATAATATGTAAATAACAATATAAATTTATTTCCTTCTATAAAGCAAACAAAGAGATGCAATATTCAAGCAGTACCTTTACAAATGGAATTGAAGTAAGCTCAGCGATCTCTGCCCTTACACCAAAGGAAACTCGATTTTGAAATTTTGAAACCAATCCTTCTAGATAATGCTAGCCAAGTCTTTGACAAAAAGCAGAAACCATAGATGCAAATCTTCCAGCATTTTCTTGCAGAGCTTGGACCATGCCTCTTGGTACTTTTAAATCTTCACAAACATCTGTCAGAGGTACTTCCTGCAGCTCCCATACATAACCAGTAAAAAAATCACTTACAAAAATACCAATGACAATAAGAACTTTAACAATGGAACAAAACTTCAGGAAGAAGAAATTATGCCCCCACGATAGGATATGTAGATATGTTTCATACAGAGTCATATACTTCTCTTAATATAGTTTCTTATGATTTGGAACATAAGTGACTAGAAAATCCAAGGCCTACAGACTCACATCTTCCTCAATCAATCTAATCATACCAAAAGGCAACTAACCAAACCAGATTTTTCCAAAAAAATGAAAATTTCCAGCAACTCTCTATCTCAAGAAATGAACTCATTTTAAAAGGAGTGTGCATGTGTAGTCAAAGATACCAAGTCACTTGTTACAAAAAAAATCTAGCAACCCCAATGATGTAAAGCCCCCAGCACCAAGGAGCTAATCTTGTGCAACTCAGGAAGGTTACCCACTGTCACCTCAATTGCTCTTCCCCTCTCATTAGATTGCCTCTCCTCTAGCTCAAAGGGGGTATCATTAAGGAACATTGCTAAAGGCATGGAGTGGGGGCGCTCTAGGTGATATAGGAAGAGTACACCTCAACAATATGTATGGTAGTTGTAGTGTAGGAAAAGGGATGGAAATGGGAAAACGAACAAGGATAAGATAGGGAAATAAAGGACAAGAACAAGGAGAGGAAAGATAAAGAAACTAGTGCCTATCAATCATGGGCTAATGGAGTCATAAAATGTTACTAAATCGAGGGACTAGTGGACTGTGGATGAAAGGGTTTGTTTTCCACTCTAACCAAGAATGGATAAAAGGATGTTTTCTACAGCTTAGAATCATAAATTGCAGAATTCTCATCAAGTTCAAAATCAAAATGTATTACATAGATATCGAGAGAATGTCACTGGAAAATACAAAATAGGAAAGAATGTGATAGTTGGTCAGTGGTACTAGACAATTATCTACAAAAACATAATAGAAAAAGTAAAAAGCTTCACAAACTGATATGCCACTCTCAATTCAGCCAGAATAGCATGATGTTTGAAGTTTGAACCCTAAAAATACCAAGAACAGACTATGGTTGAGCCTAATACATGGACGATTTAACCTCTTAAGACTTGAAACCCTATCAAGGTAAGAACATAAGACATTTGACCTAATCTTGTAACTATTGATTTTCTCTATAGAGATGTAATGCAGCAAAAAATCCCATTCCTGACTTGGTTCCAGTCTCCTCCCACACAAACAACCATCAGCCAACATTGAACCATGCCCCCTCACTGTATGATGCTCCCGACCACAGGTTTCAGAGGCATGAGCTGGGGGTCATGCCTACTTCAAGAGGGTTTATCAAATAGTGGATCGCATATTCACATAGGTGCTATCATGGGGAAACAACTTTGCACACTTGGGTAACTGATCTTATTGTTTATTTTATAGTGCGGCTTTGAGACTGTGGCGAGCAATTTCCACACATCTACAGCTCATGGTCAAGGCTTGTTACAGCAGCAGTAGCTCTCGGTGGTGAGAGCAGAGCTCATGGTGGGGGCTATCTACAGCAGTAGCAGCTCACGGTGGTGGGACCAAAGCTCACCATGTGGAGTCTGAGGTAGCAGCAGCAGGCTGCCAAGGTAGAAGCAACCCACAAAGGCGGCAGCAGGATGCCTTGTGTAATGCCCCGGTTTTGACCTCGTTACATTAGATGTATATGATGTATATATTGTAATGATCATGGTGTGGAGCTAAAGGCCAAGGCCCCTCCATTGATCGGTTATGCTGTGTTTTGGGATGTAAAATTGTCACCGATGGTATATCGGGGCATGCGACACATATTAAGTTTCAGCATCATGTAAATATGCATCTATAATAAAAATAAACACAACCAGCTACGGTCCCGGCAACCAAATCGAATGGGGCATGATTTCCCAAGGATAAGGGGGGGGTGAAATATTTAACCTATGGGCCAATGGGGAAAAGCCAAATGTCTATGAGAAGACCCATCAAGCTGTCAACTACCTTTCTTGTCTTTTTCCCCAATCATTTATTTCTTCCAGAATGTGGTTGAGTTAGTTATTGCATGGAAGGGGAAGAGTATGGGCAACCAAATTCGAATTGGGCAGAGACCCATTTTTGAAAAATGTGTTCTGACTTCCTTGGCAAGGAAAATTCCCAAAAACGTATGCCCTTCTGCCATACAGGGACATTTTTCCATTTTCCTCACCATTCTCATTCACATTGGAGCTTTTGGGAGCAGCTGGAGTTTTTCCTGTGTCTTTTATCCCACGATTTTGGTTGCTGGCTTCATTTTTCCCATGGATGGGAGGTCGTTTTTGTAGTGCCAGGGACTGGGTTGTCTTCCTCACGTTTTGGGAGGTGCTGGTGCATTTTTCCATTCACGTTTTTGTGATTTCATGTGTTTTTACCATGGCTGGGAAGAGCCATTCACGTTTTTGGTTGTCTCACTGACTAATGGTCTCATGCACAGACTATTTGGGGCGTTTTTCCCCTGCTGTGAGTTGTGTTCACTGATAAGCTTCAGGACTATGTGTTTTCCCCCATGTTGTGAGCCGTTTTGTTGTTACGTATGGGGCTGTGTAATTCATTTTTATTGTTCAAGCTGGGTTAGCTAAATTGATTGCCTGAGTGCAATGGTTGGTCTTTGGACTGTGTGAGGAGTAAGGATTTTGGCTTGGTTGCTTGATAAACCTGGTGCTAGAAACCACACAGACAAAACTAGAGGGCTGGTCTTCTTCTCCATCACCCCTGAATAGCACTGGAAGGGAATGCAGGGCCTGGGGGACTTTGTAGTAGAGAAGGGACTGATTCCTTGTGTTGGGTGTGGATGGGTGTCTTAGAGGTCAGGCTAGTTTTGGTGTGGGTGTTCTTGGCTCTGTAATGAGCTCACCAGCTTAGCAATTTGCCTTCTCCAACTCCTTAATGGCCTGATAAACCCAACTGAGTTGGCTTGGCTATGTTTTTGTGTATCCTGGCTATGTGTAAGCCTGCTAGTTCCCTTATTCCTTGGAGAATCATGCCCAGCTCGGGGGTGGCAGCGCTGCTGAGAGATTAAGGAGCACGCTGGCCTATGGTTGGGTGGAACGTTGCAGCGATGTAGCTGGTTGCGGAAGAAGTTCTTTCTAAGATAAGTAATCTTGTGTATTTTACCTCTGCAATTCTATATTTACTGTTAATAAAAATGATATGAACATGATAAATGCATGATGAATGAATGCTGGCTTAAATGTGTGATGTTTCCGCTGTGTATGATGATCAAATTGCATCTGTGAATGATTAATAATTCTATGTGCATATTCTAGTTCAAATTTTCTTTCAGCATTCTGTTTTAGGCAATTTTTAAGCCTGCAAATGTTCATGGGCGGTTAGCCCAGTCTGATAGAGCTTGGAGTCGCGTCCTCTTTGCCGGTCGGAGGCGTGGGGACGTGACACCTTGCATTATTCTTTATAGAAGAAGGCATGTTAAAATATGCAAGAGGGTGGATCCATGGAGACGTGTTCTACTTTTTAGTGAAATGTGGCGATGAATATTTGACATTTTACATATATTTTATATTGAGGTCATTGAAAGTCATATACACCTTGTAAATTTTGAAGTGTAGTAAGAAAACAATTTGTAGGGAATTGTGTTATTTTTTTTCAAAAAATATTAGCATTGTAGAAACTTTGTGGCCACTTATGTAGCTTCACATATTTTCTAATTTCATAAATTTTAACTTTCGATGAAAAGCAAGGTTGAAACAGAGCACACACACTCTTATAATGGCCATGGTGGGCAATAACCTTGCATTGCAACAACTACTTGCAGAATAGCTTACTACTCCAAATCAGAGAAACTAATAACTATATCACTGCAGATAGTTGTAAGTTGTAACACAGTCCAATGCACACACAAGGGTGTAGTGGATAAAATAGGGAATTGATAGATAAGGGGGGTCGAATAGGTCAAAATCGACAGTTAAACCTTCAATTCAATTCAGAATGGGAATCTCCCGAGTTCCATTCTTAGCCCGTGAGTTTCAGTGCTCTTTTACGAATGCTACAGCCACAACTTTCAGTTGATGAAAGAATATGAGAATATGAGCTATTACATTGAGAATATGAGACAGGGAGCTCTTTAGTTATAACTATAGAACTACCTTAAAATCACATGTTTTCAATTGGCTGACAAACAGGATCTAGGTTAACAATGGGTGGAATTTGCTGTAGAATGATCCCAGGAACAATCCCAACAAAGTCATGAAAAACATACAAAATACAGGTAAAAAATTCAATGTGGATTATTCTGATGCCTTTGCACTAATATAGGTAACACATTTACCAATGACCATACACTGTTTCTAGTTGATTATTTGTCTTTTATCAGTGTATTTGCTTGTTATACTGCCATTTTGTTACAATTTTAACAATCATAAAATCTGTGATGAACTCCCCATAGGTTGATGGTAGGAATATTAATATCCATCCATACCCTTCAGCAATATGTTTCATTATTCTGATTTTTTTCTACCAATATTCCAACCCTCCTTTGGCATACTTCAAAAACATTGATACAGCACGAGTGAGAAGTGTCATGCCAGAAGCACTATGCTTGCACAGTTGACCTTCTTGGTCGTACAAGGCATTTCAGATGGACTCAAGACTTTATTAAGAAAGAATCCATTATAACCTGATCCTGCAGTGTAGGTCCTTGTTTGATGCATCCAGATTTCATTGTCATTTTGTAGTGTATGCCAATGCAATAATGTTATGCAATAATGTTATGAGGGAATTCTTAATTGGACAAGTTTCATTAATAGGATTGGTGGTATTTGAAGTGTTTTTTGTGAAATGGATAGAAGTATCCTAGTAAAGTCATTTCACAAAAACTAGGAATGCCTGAGAACGGATCCTAGTAAAGTCATTTCACAAAAACTAGGAATGCCTGAGAACGGATCCTAGTAAAGTCATTTTGCTTAAGTTTTATTTGGGGAACACTGAGGACTCATTAATGTTGAACCAATCCATTAAAAACAGAGTACTGTGCTATGCATCTATTTCTCTAATCATCCGATATCCTCAATTTAAAAATGACAAACAACTATGCACAAAATGTCTTTATTACCTAGTACGAATGGGTAAAATTCTTCGCCAAAAACTGTATGCAGCAGAAGAATATCATGATAAAAATAAGTGTGATAAGTCTGTAAAAATAGTAAACTAACCTTTGTAGTGCCTGTGGAATTGATATACATGTAGATAGGCTTCTCAGGGTCATCATACTGCAGATAGAGTAATTCTGCCATAATTAATTCTGTCATAGCTGGTACAAGTGACATTCCCAAATAGACAATTCGACTTTTAAACAAATAGGATGCTAGATCTGGAGGCGGTTGCTCCCATGCAGTTCCTCTTTGAAAGGG